>SZWC01007413.1:0-13227 GCA_023375785.1 Penium margaritaceum
CAAGCTCTAGCTCTATATGTACTCCATCATTTTGAGTGATTGAAGAACCATTCTTCAGCACAAGTGATGCCCTTTCAGTCCCACATGCTCGCTGCTCCAAGGCTCCCTCTCTCCTCCAGATCCAACACCTCTCTCCTCCAGATCCAACACTCCTTCCTTCACAGACCTGGCCAACTCCTCTCATGTTTTGTTATCGAGGATGTAGTCATAGTCATTTTTGAAGAGGACACACAGTCCACTCTTGGTAAGAGAGGAGAGTAAGAGAAGGTTGAATGCAGTATCAAGTACATACAACACGACATGGAACACTCCCACTTCAATGCAACGTGGAGTGTCAAACCACATCTCCACATTCCCAATCCCCTCATTATACAATACCCGATCATCACCCAAAGCAATAATGCAAGGGGGAATGGAGAGTAGCTGCGAGAACAACTCCCTGTGGTGCGTCAGACTTTTTGTACACCTTGAGTCTTTGTACCATGCCAGGTCCACCTTCTCCGCCTGCGACATGTTGGACTTTGCCATTAAGAGGCGGTCATGCACCTTTTTGGCCACATTCATGTAGCCAAAGTGGCACACTCCTACCTGGTTCTACAACAAATGCTGACGATGTTATGATTGCTGCTGCTGCTTTTGTGGAGACTGCTGCTTTTCCTGCTATTGTTGTTGCTCCTTTTAGTCCCTCTTGAATTTGAAGCACTATTTCTTCTACTATCCCTCTTTCTAGCAGTGGTGGCACTTGCCTTTTTTCTTCCCTCTCTACTGCCCAGACTACTGCTCATGCTGCTAGATGCGTGAGCTTGTGGCCACAAAAGCTTCTTCGCTATTGCTGCCGCCATTGCACTTTGCTGCATTGCGACGCAGTTCCACCTACACCATGTATCTGCACATGAAGTCAAGGTCAAGAGTCGGCTGGCACTCCAGCATCTTGTACCGTGTTATAGCTGGTTCGGACTCCCCTCAGCAAGAGATGAATGAAGCGTGTCTCCTCCACCGCTCTTTGCCCACAAGGCAAAGAAAAGAGAAATCCCTTTTAGTGAAATGGGCAATGTGCGGTAGCAATCTTGGACCTGATTCACTATAATGTATGGAAATCATTTCCCAATCCTTGGAATGGCGGGAGTAAGTAATTTCTAACTTTCATTCATTACTACAATCAAAAGATGTGGATCTATTTCCTCAAGACAAAGGGAGAGGTCAAGGCAAAGCTTCAAGATCGTGTCACCGTAGTAAAGTGGCAGACAAGCAGGAAGGTCAAGGCGTTGCGTACAGACAACAGTCGTCAGTTTGATGCATGCAAGGGCTCATAAAGCTGACACCGTATCAAATTCTAGACCATGATGCCTCAAGCCCCTAGAATAATAGTATTTTTTGGTGGACGAACCAAACTATCATGGGCATGACATGAAGCATGCTCTTTGACGCCTAACTATCACAACGCTGGGCTGAAGTTGCAAGGAGTGCTTGATACCTTGTAAATCTGACTCAGACACCCGCACTGAAAAGATGTAACAAGACGGAGCAAAAGAAGCAATTGAGGATGCCACAAGAGGCTTGATCAAGGAAGAAGCCAGTTGCTACATAAGGGTTTTTAGCTGCATTATGTGGGCAAAGATCCAAGTAGGAGAAAGAAGTCGCAAACTGGATGCAAGCTCTTGCAAGTGAGTAATGGTTAGATACTATACTATAGACAAAGTGTAGAGGCTTTGAGATCATGCAGCTAGAAAGCTCATAAAGAGGGGCGATGTTGAGTTTAATGAGAGGATACTTGAGAGTGGGTTGTGTCGCTCAAGTCAGGTGATCAGGTACTTTCCAAGTGGAAGATGGTGCCAATAATGCAAGATGGTGGTACGATGGGAAAAGAGGCTATGCAAGCTGACACAACGACGAAGTCAGACATCGAGTCTGAGTTGTTCCAGGTATCATATTCAAACTCTAAAGACGGTGGCTCTTCCTCAAACAAAGGATCATTGGTACCTTTCCAGCGCGTAGGCTCAAAGTACAAGGAGAACTTCTCCCTTGTTATCACCTTTGCCTCCATCAGATCCATGTTGGGCATCGCTGTTGCAAAAGATGCAAAGGTCCCCCTGATGGACGTTAAGACAGCTTTTTTCTACTGGATGCTTGAAAAAAACGTCGTGATGGATGTGCTTGAGGGAGTAAAAGCTCTAGCGGGTAGTGTTTGCCAAGTGGTGAAATCACTTTATTAGCTGAAACAGGCCCCATGGATGTGGTACAAGGAGATGGACGGCTTCATGACCGGGCTGACGTTCATGTACCGATTGAATTAAAGTAGGGTACATCTGCGAGAGGATGAGCAAGGATTGATGCTGGTTGAACCGTACATGGATAACCTGGTCATTTGCTTGTTGTTAGTCAAGCTTTTGAACAAGCTGAAGACAAATATCTATAACATGTTCAAGACGAAGGACATGGGTCCTCTCTAGTTCTACCTAAAGATAGGTATCCACCATAATCAAGTAGCAGGTACAATCCAACTAAACCAGACAAAGTTACATCATGGAGGTCTTGAAGTGCTACAACATGGAGGAGAATAAGCCCATCGACATGTCTATGAAAACAAAAATCAAGTTCTTCTCCTTCATGAGGCCCAACAAAGAAGCAGAACGGCATGAGATGGGGGATATTCTTTACAAGTCTATTGTTGGTAGCCTCATCTATGCCATGGTACAAAAACGCCTTGACATGTACTATGCTATGGGATAAGTAGATAGGTTTGTGGCCAATCCCGAGGCACAGTAGTGGCAAGCTGTAGAGTGCATCATGTGCTGTCTACTAAAGACACGACACATGGGACTCTAGTTTGGGGGCCAAGGAGGATCTAACCCGCTGCAGCTTTGTTTGCTATACTGACACTGACTAGGAAAGAGAAATCGATTAGTGAAAGTTCACCTCGTACTTTGTGTACGTCACGAACTGTGGTGCACTCTCTTGGAAAAGCAAAAAGCTAGACTATGTCTCCCTCTCTAGCGCTGAGGTGGAGTGCATAGCTCTTTCAAAATCATGCAAGGAGACACCGTGGGTTCGGAACTTCTTTGCAAAGATGAAAACACCACAAATAGAAGTGACGAAGGTCCGCATTAACAATAATAGTAGCATGAAATATTAGAGGATCACATCATCAGTGGACAAAGCAAGCACATTGACATCAGGTACCACTACCCATGTGACCTGGTGGCAAAGGAGATTGTCGATGAGGAATGTGTAGATTATAAGAAGATTCTTGCATTTTGAATGATGAAGGCACTTCATAACAAAGTGTATTTTGCAGGTACTCAAGAGATCACAATGGTCAAAACAGCCCATTAACACTAAGGCCAAGACAACTGGAGAGATGAGATATCTCACGACAAATAGACAGAGGATTACAACGGAGAATTTGTTGATCTTGGGAGAATTCATGGGAGAATTTGTTGGCCTCATGTACCACTTACCTTTAGGGGCATATGATGTAAATGTTTGCCGGAATTTAGACAGGCCTAGGATAGACTAGGCATGCAATGCTCCTTTGGAATGTCATAAGTCTGGTCCAGATAGACAACAAATATACTGCTTCTATGGAGTAAGTCCCCTTGGTTTAAACTAGATACTATGGCAAGTAAACACTATCCAGGACAAGTCCTTGAGGCTTAGACGTTCTTGAGTTATCCTCTGGAGAAGAAGGTAATTCGCTCAAATCTTTGTCCAGTGTGTGATTTTCTTTTTGACAAAAAAGGGGGAACAGAAGGTTACAACGTTGTTCGTGATGGCTGGCGCCACTTGGAGGTCACAAAGAGCGCCATGTAAGCAGAAGACATGATACTATTGATATTGTCCCCAAAGTAGCTCATCCAAGAAGCCATTGAACCCCTATGCTAGAGGCTGGCTCTAGAAGTATAAGTTTCTATCATTTGCCTATGATTCATTACCGTTATTACCTCTGAGACTCCTCAAAGAAGCATTGGTTGGTTTAAGGCCCACGAGTAAGCATCTCATGTGAAAGTAACGAGTTGATAAGGACACAGTGTAAGGAATTGATTCCAGTGAACTGCTCGGTATGGAGCTGTGATTCTGAGGGTGATATCTCNTCATGTCTGATTGGTCAACCTGATTCCAAGGCTGATCTCCTCTCTTGAATGAGATTTTCACCTATAGAATTTGAGCCTTAGCCTCCATGGCTAGGTGGTTTAGCTTGTGAGAAGGCTAATACATCCAAGTGCTTGCTGTGTATGTACTCCAATCTTTCAAGTGATTCAACAACCATGTTATAGTACGACAGATTTTTTTTTGCTTCCGTATGATTTATTTCTAAGGTCATGTCTCTTCTTTATATCCAATAGGAAGTTGATATAAATATGTTTAGTGGATGCATAACAAAGTCAGTGGGGATTACAATGGTGATTGTTGAAGGAGGTTAGTCCTTGGCTTGTTTGGCAAAGCTTTCATCAAAGATGGATGAATGGCTTTGAATTACAAAGCGTATTTTCGGATTGCATAGCCGGTAGTTATCAAAGTGGTTTTTGTAACCCAGCAAAATGTAGCCTTTTGAGTGTAGTTCAAGTTTGTGTTGGAGTGATGCTCCTCACCATGGCATGATTGACTCCAAAAAAGAACACCAAAAAGACAAGCCTTAGTGGCTTAGTGGTTAATGGTGTCCACCTTTAGAGGCACGGGCCAAGGTTCAAGTCCCAGAAGATGAATTTTTGTCGTGCCTCAAGGGATGTGGAAAATGGATGCCAAGAAGCCAGCTCAACCTCTAGAGTTCCTCTTTCAGTTTCTATAAGGCTAGGTGAGGGTACAGGAAGGTGGCACACCTTCTAGAAGGGGTGACTTGTCCTACAAGGCATCTAGAGGTGTCTTGGTCTTCTGGACACCTTCCCTCCTACTAGAAGCAAGCTGAGGAATCTAGGAAGGGGTACAAGCTTCTAGAGGAGGGAAGGGATGCCTTCCTAGGTGGGAAAAGGACAGCCTACCAAGGGCCACTATAGAAGCCATAGAATCTACTAGGAAGCTCCAAATCTGG
This sequence comes from Penium margaritaceum, assembly GCA_023375785.1. Lineage (NCBI taxonomy): Eukaryota > Viridiplantae > Streptophyta > Zygnematophyceae > Desmidiales > Peniaceae > Penium > Penium margaritaceum. The sequence continues at coordinate 5,027 of SZWC01007413.1, forward strand.
AATGCATTGGTCTTCTAGAAAGCTTAGATCAGTGGCTATGAAATGCTACTGCTAGTGAGCCTTGATAAAAAGTGTTCATTTCCTTTCAATCCAGGCCAAAAGTATTGCCTCAATCTCTTACCAGTTTTCTACCGCTTGGAACCAGTTGCCTCCACAGTTTCAGTCTCTCCAAAAAGAGTTGGTGTGAACCAGCCACTGCTAGGGACCCTCCAGGGTGCACACTCACCCTAAGGCCAACAAATGGTTATGGGCCCACGCCTCTAAGGGGTTCAAAGTGAGGCATTTCATGCTTCCAGCAACAAGACATGACAACCAGCAAGCAAGAGAGCAGACGTTTTGTCCTTAAGTTTGATGGGACAGGCTTTGTCTTGTGGAGGTGGCAGTTTGAGGTCGTCCTCGATAACAAGGGACTGCTTGAGCTTGGAAAGGGTAATGAGACTGCTCCGCCGGAGACTGCAATGGCTGAGGTGAAGGAGGCATACAGGAAGCGCAACAAAAAGGTGTTGGCGCTCATTCTGTTTGCGTTATGCCCACCACAACTTGGGCACATCCAGGGATGCACCCTAGCCGCAGACGCATTGTCAAAACTGTACTCTATCTACCAGTCAAGCAACCTTGCGAATCAGCGCTTCATCTTCAAACGGCTCGTCACCCTCTGAGCCAGCAAAGACGACAACATCATGGAGATCATGCAACAGATTGAGTCGCTCGCAGTGGAGTGCGTGGCCACTGGTTGGGAGGTCGAATATTAGTTGCAAGCTATCATCCTCCTTCTGTCCTTGCCGGACAGTTGGAGTCCCATAATCACAATCCTTGGTGGCTGGCCTTCTGACGAGCTGAAGTATCCGAAGGTTGCTGAGTACGTGCGTAATGAATGGATGCGACGTGGTGGTCGAGAGAGTGTAGCGGCATCAAGTTCAGCTTACACAGTTCATCCTCAAAGTGGCAGCCGAGGTGACAAGTGAAAGGGTTCCAAACAGGGCACCAAGAAGGATGACAATAAGAGGGGGTGCTTCAACTGCGGCAAGGAGGGCCACTACGTACGCAACTGTCCCAAGAATAAAACAGATCGGTCACAGCGGGCTGGGAAGAAAGATGAGCACGCCTTTATGGCGTATAACTCCACCAACTTGAAGGATCCAGGAGCTGCTGTCATTGATTTGGATCAGGCCGCTACACGCAATGCAACAGGGTATCATTTGTCACCTACGGCCTCGGAGAGACGCATGACAGCGTCCAATGGAAAAACAGAGGTGGCCGCTGGTGAGGGTAACGTCTGCATTGAGTCAATTTTGGATGGCAAACCTGTCACGAGCACAATCTACGATGTGTTGCATATGCCCAACTTTGGAGCAAACCTGCTCTCTGTAAGCTGCCTCACAAACAAGGGACTTGAGATGCTCTTCACAAGGAAGGAGGCCGTCATCCGCAAGGAGGGCAAAGGTGTGGTGATTGCACGTGCCAAGAGGGAGGATGACTTGTACTTGCTACACGCAAAGATCCTCAGCAGCCGGGCGGCGTCCAACGCCGCCAATCTTGCAATAAAGGATGGAGGAGACCTGGACCTATGGCACCGCCGACTGTGCCACATTTCTCCATCGACACTGAGGGAGATGGCTAAGAGGGAAGTGGTGCGGGGTCTCCAAATCAGCGGCCTTGATGGAATCAAGGAGAACCTATGTGAGCCATGCATCATTGGCAAATCAACTTGGTAGCCATTTGTCGCCAAGGGGAGGCGTGTATCGGCAAAACTGGTTGTGGTACACACAGATGTGTGTGGACTGCTTGAGAGTTCCATCGACAGAGCTTGCTACTTCCTCACCTTCATCGATGACCACAGCCGGAAACTCTACCTCTACCCAATGAAGCGAAGGAGTGAGGTCCTTGTGTGCATGCAGGAGTTTGTGGCAGATGTGGAGCGGCAAACAGAGTTGAAGGTGAAGGCGTTCCGGAGTGACAATGGTGGTGAATATGCAGGGTGCCTTGGGTGGTTGAAGAGCAAGGTGATTGAGTGGCACAAAATAACTCCACACTCCCCACAAAAGAGTTGTGTCACAGAGAGAGAGAGATTCGCACAATCCTTAACATGGTGCGATCCATGTTGAGCGACGCAAGCCTTATACAACGGTATTGGGCGGAGGCGGTAAGGACAACAGCGTACATCATGAATCTCATGCCAACCAAGCAGTTGGAGGACAAGGAGAGGAAGGCGTGGAAGATGCCATAAGAGGTGTGGAGTGGGAGGAGTCCGGCGGTGGGTCACCTACGCACGTTTGGTTGTGTTGCACATGCAATGGTGCAGGCACGTGAGGGACAGAGCAACCTGGACCCGCGTACCCGCCGGTGTATTCTCCTTTGATATGAGAGCGGAAGCAAGGCGTACGGGCTCTTTGACTGAAGGATGCACCACATTGTGCGGATTTGTGACATCACGTTTGATGAGAAAAGACATTGGATAAACAAGGAGGCAGGTCTTTCCAAGAGGGGGGAGTGGATGCCACTCCATGAGGGGGAGACGCAGGAGGACGTGAATGAGGGCGACGTCCTTATATCACCACCAACAAGAGAGCATCGCCTAAAGGATGGGCGAGTGGAAGATTCTATTACGGCCAGTTCGGATGAGGAATACAAAGCACCGGAGATGGACCTTTAGGTGGGGAGTCGATAGATATCTCCAAGGTCTCCAAGAGAGGGGGAGCAAGCGCTTGGAGAGGATGGCGCCAAAAAGGGATAGCAATAACAACAACCGTCTGAAGAGCCCCGCACGAGAAGCCGTGGGCAAAGAAGGACTAAAAGGTACAATGCAAACAAGGGCATCTGGACTGGGTTTGCACAATTCTTAACGTAAGAGGAGCATGAAGGAGGCACCGCACCAGAAGGATGGGGCTGAGTGGGAGGGAGCAACAAAATGAAAGATTGCCTCCCATGAGGAGAAAGGCTCCTCAGTTGCATGTTGAGCATGGAAGACTGCCATGGGTGATGCGCAAGGGGGAGATTGTTGGAGTGATTCTCCTCACCGTGGCAGGAGTGATTCCAAGAGGAACACCAAAAAGACAAGCCTTAGTGGCTTAGCGGTTAATGGTGTCTACCTATAGAGGCAGCGGCCTGATTCAAGTCCCAGAAGATGAATTTCTGTCCTGCCTCGAGGGAGGTGGGAAACAGATGCGAGGAAGCTAGCTCAACCTCTAGAGTTTCTCTTTAAGTTTCTAGAAGGCCAAGTGAGGGTCCAGGAAGGTGGCACACTTTCTAGAAGGGATGACTTGTCCTACAAAGCATCTAGAGGTCTCTTGGTCATCTGGACACCTTCCCTCCTACTAGAAGCAAGCTGAGGAATCTAGGAAGGGGAAGAAGCTTCTAGAGGAGCAAAGGGATGCCTTCCTAGGTGGGAAAAGGACAGCCTACCAAGGACAACTCTAGAAGTCATAGAATCTACTAGGAAGCTCCAAACCTGGCATGTTTTGGTTTTCAAAAAAGCTTAGATTAGTGGCTATAAAATGCCACTACTTGTGACCCTTGATAAAAAGTATTCATTCCCTGTCAAGTCAGGTCAAAACTACTGCCTCAATCTCTAACCAGTTTTCTGCCATCCTTGGAACCAGTTGCCTCCACAGTTTTAGTCTCTCCAAAAGGAGTTGGTGGTGTGAACCAGCCACTGCTAGGGATCCTCCAGAATGCACACTGAGGCAAACAGTTTGGTGCGGTCATTCGGAAAGATCCTTGTCTGGGGGAATATCCAAATGTTTTGAAAGAGCTCATTTATTACCTGTGCTAAGGCCAAGTTTTACAAGATGTAGCAACTTTGGCTGATAGCTTGGTGATGGGAAACCTATTGGTCATGTACACACGTATTAGCAATGATTATGCAGAAAACTTAGAGATTATCATCGTAGTTTGTAGCTTATTCTGTGTGCGTTTGAGTAGGGTTTAGTTCATGTATTAAGACATTCCCTTTTGTTGTGAAGTGAAAGGAATGATCCATTGGTGCTGAATTCCTTTGGTTGCATAGAATACGGATAGAATGGCATTGATGAGATGTGTTTTATACCACTACAAAACTTGTTGATGGAGAGGTCTTTTTCGTTTTCAAGGAGTCGGATCCAGGTCTTTCGTATATCTAGGACCTCTGATTTGAAACACACTAGCTTGACACACATCATGTGGGAGTAATCAGCAAGTAGTACCAAGAAGTAGTGCTTGTTGTTCAGAGAGACTTTCCTTACATAGCATAGATCTACGTTAATAAGTCCAAGCAAAAGAAATGAACCGGATCTATTGTGGGATGTGAAGGATGGGTGCTTTTCCTTCCCTGTTGAATATCAATCACATAATTCATCAAGAGAATATGGGCCCAAAGGAGAAGGAAGATCGTGCATGAGTTTTTTATTCCTTTGCTACTGCATAGTGTGGTTCATGTGGGCAAGTCTCTTGTGCTAGAACTAAAAGGCATGAACCTGTCCAAGGTGTTGAGGAGTTGTGGTTGCTGGAGTATGGTGTTTGTCACCAGCCGTGAAAGTCATTTTAGTTGCTTTTGAGATGTATTCTACACTAGCTTTCTTGAGTAAGGTAAAATCTCCCACTCAGGATGCCAAGGCGACTAGTAAACAAAATTTATCCATAAGTTTGCACTTTTTGTTGTTATCTATGACTTTGCTTCACTTCTCTATGTCTAGAAGAGGTGACCAGTTGCTAGCCCATGGTATTGAAGTGAGTGATGGACAGAAGGTTTACTATCAATGCAGGAACATAAAGCACCTTGTTGAATACGTATGGTTGTCACCAACGCATATGCCTTTTTATTTTTCAAACTTGAGATATTCTTCAAACCAATATTGCTTTCACGTCATGTTCCTTCTGCATCCTGAATCAAGGATCAAAGTAGTTATCCCAATACCTTTGAAGGAAACACTATTGATAGCACACAGCAAGTTCCTCAAAAACAGCTCTATACTAATTCATGTCAATCTTTTTTATATCTAGGGCCTTGAAGAGTAGTAGGCAGTGAGATGTCTGGCAAATCTGCACAATGATGATGCGTCCTCTTGGTTTACAAGCTATCAAGTCACACCAATATCCCATACGAGAGCTGAAATATTTGTGAGAAGACTTGATATCATTAAAACTATGTTTTCATTGTCATTTGTTGTCGTAAGGTCTGTTTGTTGGCAAGGACGTTGTTTTTGGTGTCCTTGCAATTGTCCCTAAAATTGCTCGTGTTGTCTTTGTGTTGGATAATCTAGTGGTATGTGTTTTTTTTACCACATGTCTAACAGATTTTGTCAAAAAGAGGCACAAAAAATTGAGAAAATTTTGCTCCTTGTGCTTGTAAACTGCGTGTAGATGTAAATGTCATGGTTCTTTGGCTTCTCGGTGGCCCATTTTGATATCTTGCAAATTTATTGTTCCGTAGACTTTGGTACTTGGCAAGAAAAGCATCTTTTCCATCTGTCCGTGTTTGGCTGAATATTCAAATGTTTTGAGATGGCTCATTTATGACCTGTGTCCAGACCAAGTTTCATAAAATGTTTTCTCCTTCACGTATAGATCTTCATCTATGGATATCTCTTCAATGGCCTTCTCGAGGGCTAACGTAAGATCCTTGGCAACTTGTTCTACCACTTGTGCTCTTGCTCCAGCTGTTGGAGTAGCTATATCAGTGACAACAGGGATGGATTCTTAAATAGCTGTCAGATGAGAGGCCACTGATCTTTGAATGTCTGAGTCGTGTCAATGGTTTCTTTGAATCTGGTAGAGAGTCAACAAAAAATAGTAAGGATCATAATTAGGTTCGAAAAATATTCACATGCTGTAATCATTTTGGTGTCGATGTCTTTGAGGTGGGAAATATAGTCGTCCTGTCTTGTTTCCTTTTCTATTTCCTAGGTATAGAAGGTTGTGAGCAGATCACCAAGTTTGACATTATTGATTCTCTCATAATGGGTCTTCAATACCTACCATGCCTTCTGATGACACAGAGTATGATTGGTCTTGGATATCAAGAATTTGAGATGTTCCTTATGTTGCATAGCAAGAATAGAAGTGCCTAGTCATGTGGTCTTTTTCTTCTATTGAGACATTGGCAAGAATCCTTTCCGTGGATCAATCACACGCAATACTCCTTATTCCCTTCTTGAGAAAGACCATGCACATATTGAAAGCCCACACCAAATAGTAATCAATGTCAAAAGCCGGTATCTTCAAATGCTCTCCATTATCGGTACTTGTTAATGCCACTGAGTTTGATTCTTATGAAGACAACCTACTTTTTTTACCAAATGCATATATTAGAGTTTCTTTCATGACCTTTGAAGTGTTGTGAGATCATGTACTTCCTTATATATACATTATAGAATTAGTACACATGATCTTGATACTTGTGTCTAATTTCACATCTTACACGGTTACGAAGATGGTACACACTAGTTGACGCCTAGCGTCCACTTTTGATCGGCAACTGTGTTAAGCCGTCTTTTCCGTCCTGATCTTCCACTATTGATCAACTCCTTTGTAAAAACGTGCTTCTCTATATCTCGGTCCACGACATTTGCCTCCATTGTTTTGCACCTGCCACATTTGCATATGGGATTGAGAGGAGCCGGAACTCGTACTTTTCCATCCTTGTATTGACAGCCATTCAGTTTACTTTTACAAATGACATTGGATTATATCCAATTCATGTCCACGTCACTGTCGTCATTGTAGAAGTAGAGCAGAGTAGTTATGGTCGTACATGAATGGATAAGTATGACACCGAAAAGGGCATGCCCTCATCCATAACATCCCCCGCCATCTAGGACACACATGAGAGTCGGCGGAAAAAGTCAGGATCTCACTCTCAAGTATTTGTTTTTTTGCGATGCCTCTTCTCTTTGTCCAGAGTATTGAACGTTTTTTGTATTTCGTCAATTGAGGCATAAACAATTCAACTTTGATTATTTTGCCTATTCCTCACAATCGATACCATTGGATGAACCTCAAACTTAGAGGATAAGGAGATAATGATGTCAATATTTTTCTCGTCTTTTTCCTAGAGGAGAAACAAGAGGGATAGCGATTTTCCAACAAAAGGGACTTTGAATGACCTAGACCATGGTATGAGAGATGCTAGAGTATGAACCAACTCTTCATCTTGATTTCATCTCCACACTCTAGGTGTAGGTAGAACGGCATGGCAATGCAGCAAAACACTCTAAATGATGGCGTACATATAGAGCAAGATCCTGGGCAAGTTCGCCCGTTCAGAAGCCACACCAACTTGCCATGGAGACTAAGACTCACTCACTAGAGTCCAAACTTGTACACAAGAAAGGAAATCAGCCTAGTAATGAAGCTTCTCCCTCACACATAACCTATAGATCTAGAAAACGCTCCAATGGCTCACACTTATTTGTTTATTAATCCACAATTCCATGGAGAATGGACATGTGTAAATGACTAGCAAACAAGGATCCCATCTCATTTAAACAAACGGAAAAGCATATTTTTACTAGTTAACATATTCTGACAAGGCAATCCAACAATGTAGGAGCTTTTTGGATATTTGTGCCATCACGCCTTGACCTTGGACTCATCGCCCCTTTTTCCTTGTTCACCCTAAGGTATGGAGCTGTTCCCAATAGTCACATAGACACTGGTAGTCTATGGTTCCTAAAACAATTGAAATTGATATCTCCCAATTCTGATATTGAATTGGTTTTAAAATTGGACCATAGAAAATTTGCCACTTGATCTTCAATAGAGAAACTTGATTGACAATTGGAACAAGCATCTTGTAGATTCCTGGAACATGCTCTTGTAGACCTGAAACTTAGCAAAGTGGTCCATTTCTAGATAACATACTCCTATGCCACGAAGTGGGCTGAGGTTGTGAGTGGTCAGCCTGATTGCTAGGCTGATTTCCTCCCTTGTGTGAGATTATGGACTCTAGTGTGTGAGCCTTAGCCTCCATGGCTAAGTGGTGTGGCTTGTGAGAGGGCTGACTTTCCCAAGCTCTAGCTCTATATGTACTCCATCATTTTGAGTGATTGAACAACCATTCTTCAGCACAAGTGATGCCCTTCCAATCACACATGCTCGCTACTCCAAGGCTCCCTCTCTCCTCCAGATCCAACACTTGGTATCAGAGCCAAGTTCTGCCACTTTTAGCCAGCACAGGCCGTCACTTTGAGAGTGACGGGTTGGGGTGAAACCTTCACCAAATTTGA
>SZWC01007413.1:23192-35376 GCA_023375785.1 Penium margaritaceum
AGCAGATTGGGCGCAAGCCGTGCAGCAGGAGATACAGTCGCAGCTGGACAACGGAACGTGGGAGCTGACTGAGCGTCCACCAGGACGTAAGGTCATCAAGTGCAAGTAGGTGTTCAAGAAGAAGCGGGGAGCAGATGGTAACCTGGAAAAGTACAAGGCGAGGCTGGTCGCCAAGGGCTACTCGCAGCAGGAGGGCATCGACTACACAGAAACTTTTGCCCCTGTTGCAAAGTTTGCCTTTGTGCGTACGCTCCTCTCTTATGCAGCAGCTGAGGACTTTGAGGTTCACTACATGGATGTCAAGACGCCATTCTTGAATGGTCACTTGGAGGAGGAGATCAACATGGAGCAGCCGGAGGGGTTCGTCATGGATGGCCAGGAGCACCTAGTCTGCAAGCTGCAGAAGTTGCTGTACGGCCTCAAGCAAGCGTCGCGTGCTTGGAACCAGAAGTTGGATGCAGCGTTGCAGTGCATGGGGTTTGAGCGCAGCGAGTGTGACTACAGCGTGTATCGCTGGCAGCATGAGCATGAGATCCTCATCATCATTGTCTATGTGGATGACATGCTCCTCCTTTCCAACAGCATGTCTGCACTGCAGGAGTTCAAGGAAGCCATGCAGGAGCACTTCCAGATGTCTGATCTCGGGGAGGCATCATACTTCCTTGGTATCCAGATCACGCGTGACCGCAAGTCACGCTCTCTCTCGCTGCAGCAGAGCCGCTACATTAAGGATGTTTTGCAGCGGTTTGGCATGGCAGAGGCAAAACCCATCGGCACGCCGCTGGAGACGCGGCAGTACCTCGTGAGCTTCAATGGAGAAGCAAATGCAGCTGAGCGGCAGAAGTACCAGAGCGCCATCGGCAGTCTCATGTACCTGATGGTGGCAACCAGGCCGGACCTCGCACAGGTTGTGAGCGCTGTGAGCCAGCACATGGCTAATCCCGGACCGGAGCACCAGAAGGCAGTGAAGCGGATCTTCCGCTACCTTGCTGGAACCATCAACATCGGCATCACCTACAACGGCAATGACAACAACATCATCGACAACACAGACACAGATTGGGTTTCAAACCCTGAGGACTGCAAGTCCATCTCTAGACATGTGTTCCTCATGAATGGTGGAGCCATCAGCAGGTGCAGCAAGCGGCAGGTGGTTGTGGCGACCTCGAGCACAGAAGCTGAGTACGTATCTCTCAGCTTTGGAGCCAAGGAAGCAGTTTGGCTCCGTCTCATGGCAGAGATGAGTGGGAGTGCAGCAGTTCCAGTTCCTGTGCGCGTCGAAAACCAGAGCGCAATCGCACTCGCCAAGAATCCTAAGCACCATGCACGCACCAAGTACATTGATATCGCATATCATTTCATCAGGCACATTGTGCAGGAGGGTGCTATCAAGCTGGAGTTTACTCCAACCAGCAAGCAGGTCGCTGATTTCTGCACCAAGCCAGTGACTTGTGAGAAGCAGCAGTTCTGCATGAAGGCATGTGGACTCAGCCCACTCTGACTGCGGCAAAGTGGAAGATTGTTGGGAAAGGAGTCATCCGGCTGAGTTTCAGGTCCACAGGAGCAAGTTCCAGGAAAGTACCAGATGCCTGCTCCGATCGTCAATTGGACTTCACCATTGAAGAGATCAGGTTGCAAAATTTCTACGGTCCAAGTTTGAGGCCGATCCAACGGTCGGATTGGGAGATATGAATTTTCGTAGTTTCCGGGGTCATCGACCGTCAATATCCGGGTGACCATGGGCGATGGCTCCATGCCTTAGCCTGAGAAAAGAAAAAGGCAAGAGGTCCAGGGTCAAGACCTGATGGGAGAAATATCCAAAAAGGTCCTTGGTCTTAGGATTGCCTTGTCAGAGTGTGCTGACTAGGATAAAGGTACCTCTCCTTACTTTTTAGGTGAGGTGAGATCCTTGTGTGCTAGCCATGGACACATGGCGATTCTCCATGGGTTTGTGGGTTATGTGACCACTAGGAGTGTGCCATGAGAGCATTCTCTAGCTCTCTAGGTCGTGTGTGAGTGGTCAGCCTGATTGCTAGGCTGATTTCCTCCCTTGTGTGAGATTATGGACTCTAGTGTGTGAGCCTTAGCCTCCATGGCTAAGAGGTGTGGCTTGTGAGAGGGCTGACTTGCCCAAGCTCTAGCTCTATATGTACTCCATCATTTTGAGTGATTGAACAACCATTCTTCAGCACACGTGATGCCCTTCCAATCACACATGCTTGCTAGTCCAAGGCTCCCTCTCTCCTCCAGATCCAACAGAGGTACAGGCCGTCATACAAAAAGACTTTTTTTTCCGGGTCACTAGCTTGATGCAAAAATGAGTGACCTACTTACTGGTTAGAGTGAACTCTTGCTTGGTGGCACCCTCTTGCAGCATGTGCGTAGTGAAACAATAGGCGATTGAGACGTAGTTGGTAGATGCATGGTATTCAGGATTTGTGGCAATTGTGATTGCGCTCTAGTAGTCGATGCATCCAAGAACACAGGTTGGAACACTCCTACTCATCTCTACCATAAGGCGTTGCCAAACAGCTCAAGGATTTTCCATGTGCTAGCTCAGAGTACACCTAGCAAGTGCAAGATATCGCCTGGTTGCCACCATCAAGTACAAATGACTACAACGGTGTTCTAGAAGTTCTGTCGGTTTGCTCTAATTGCTTCTCCACTCAACGTGACACCATACTGCCATGTCTCAAGTGGTATGAAAGGGTTTTTTTCTTCCATGCCAGATTGCTCCGATATGTCCTTGATACACCTGCTCTACTACAGCAAGAGAGAGCATCATTTACGGTCACGCGTGATCAAGATGGTGAGGAAGTAGGATGACCCTCTGATACAAGACATCTGGTGACAACCGGCCTGAGATAAAGGATTAGAAAACAAGGCCGACATAATGGCACTTGCCGTCCGCTCCTAGTATTGAAACGAGGAGGAAACATCGTTCTCAAAATCATGGTTCCAAAGTAAGGAGATCATAGGAATCACTTCTTTGCAATATGTCCTTAGTGTTACTCCGCACTTGGCCACGGTCTAGAGTAAACGGCGCAAACAGGCAAACCACCGACCGCCCTTGGTATTTCAACCAAGGTAGAGATCACCCACGGAGTGGTGTTTCCACACTGAAAGGTTCACTTAGCTTGTCCCAACTGTGGCCGGAGAGTGTTCCAAACTCTCACCCAACTGGCAATGCTACACACCAAAGTGTGCACTTGCACTTGTTCTTTACACTCTTTCTTGGTGGCCAACAAGGGATTAGTTTTCTCCCAAGTCTCAAGAGTAAGAGATGATGATATAATCACATGCAAATGACAGGTCTTATATAGTCTCTGGTCAATGCTCCCAGTGGCTCCTTGGAGGGACCCCCCCCCCAAGGCTACCCTAGACAGTGTCATCAGTTTTGATGACATGGCACCCTCTGTGACCGCCAAGTGGCGCTTGATCCACCTTGGACCTTAGAGGCTTCTAGGAAGCTTCCTTGGCCCTTTTTAGTCACAAAGAAAATTTCGTCCTGGGAGGATTCGACCCCGGACCTCTCACTTGCGAGACGGCACCTTCACCCACTATGCTATAGGAAGTTGTCCTAAGGACCATGCACCAGGTACACTACCAAGAATAGACCAAGGGGACTTACTCCACAAAGATGAGTAGTGCATGCCTTGTCTCTCTTAGCCTCTCTTGCATGTTGCTAGGGGACTTGCGCTACAAGCGCAGTGCATACCCAGTCTAAATCTTCCGCTGATTGGACCAGGGGCATACATAGAACATAACAAACTGTCCCTTGCACCTGCGTCCATCTGCGGCTAGATTCCTGCTGCGGCCATGGGCCCAGCGATGTCGGCCACGTGTGAAGTGGGCCGCCCGTTCAGCCCTCGTCTGCTGCGCTCACCATCCCGATGCCCCGTGCCCCTGCCATGTGCGGGTCACTGTCCAGCGGCTTCGTCAGGAAGTCCGCGAGCATCTGCTTGGTCGCGATATACTGCAGATCTACCACTCCCTTGGCGACAAGGTCGCGCGTGTAGTGATAGCGGATGTCGATGTGTTTGGTCCACCTGGAGAGAGTGTCCTTGAAAGCGATGTCCATCGCGCTGTGGTTGTCGACGTGGACGACCGTGGCCTCCTTTTGTGGTGCGTGCATCTCAGCGAGCAAGCTGCGTAGCCACTGCGTCTCTTTGCACACCTCAGACAGCGCCACGTACTCAGCTTCTGCGGTTGAGATGGAGACACAGTTTTGCTTGCGGCTGGCCCACGACACAACGCCACCGTTCACAAGGCACACAAAGCCCAAGGTGGACTTCCTATCATCCACGTTGCCTCCAAAATCTGCGTCGGTGTAGCACTTGAGGCGCAAAGGGTCTGTTCCTGGAAGGCCGCCGTACTGCAGCCCCATGTGCCGTGTCTTGTTGAGATAGCGCAAAATGCGCTTCACGGCTTGCCAGTGGAGTGGCCCAGGGTTGGCCACGAACCGACTGACTAGCCGCAAAGGAGATGTCCGGCCGCGTGCCAACCATGGCATACATGATGCTACCCACCGCAGACTGGTATGGCACATCCTGCATTTCGCGGCGCTCGGCTTCCGTGCTGGGGGAGTGGGCGGAGGTGAGATTGCATTTCGTGGGGAGAGGAGTGTTGAGGGGTTTTGCGTCTTCCATGCCATAGCTCCGAAGCACCTCTGAGATGTACTTCGTCTAGTTGAGGTCGATGGTGCCTGCAGCTCGGTTGCGATGTATAGCAATGCCCAAGTAGTACTCGAGCTCGCCCATGTCCTTCATCTGAAACCGCCCATGCAGCTTCTCCTTGAGGGCCTCGAGGGCCTTCATGGAGATGGAGGCCAGAATCAGGTCATCCACGTACAGCGCTACCAGCAACAGCCCCTGGTCATCCGCACGCACATACACGCTGGGGTCGTTGTGGCAGTGCGAGAAGCCTAGGCCAGCCATGAAGCTATCCATCTCCTTGTACCAGATCCTTGGGGCCTGTTTCAGCCCGTAGAGCACCTTGATGAGGCGACACACCTGCCCGGGTTTTGCCTTGACACCCTCGGGCACCTTCATTAGTATCTCCTTGTCAAGCTTCCCGTAGAGGAAGGCGCTCTTGACGTCCATCTGGTGGATTTCCATGTTACGCGCCGCAGCCACAGCCAGCAAGGTGCGGATGGATGGGAAAGACGCGACAGGAGAGTAGGTCTCGTCGTACTCAGACCCTGCTCTCTGCGAGAACCCCTTCGCGACGATCCTTGCCTTGTACTTGTCGATGCTGTTGTCTTGCTTGCGTTTGATGCGTAAGACCCACTTCACGCCCACCACGTGTGCGTTTGGTGGTCTGTCCACCAGCTCCCACGTTCCGTTCTCATTGATGGAGGCAAGCTCGCTCTCCATCGCCTCCTTCCACTTAGCAGCGTCCGGCCGCGAGAGAGCCTCGGCAATGGTAGCTGGCTCTCCCTGCGCAAGGCACGACCAGCTCAGGCCAGTCCACTCGGCCTTCCCTCCGTCGTACTGCTTCGTAGGCTTTGCTTGGCGCTCACTGCGCCGCAGTGATGCTGGTGCTGGCTGCTTGTGCTGCTGCTGCTGCTGTGCTTCCCCAGGAGGGGTCGCTGGGAGGGAAAAGCCACTGGCCTCCGAGGAGGCCTCGGATGTATCCGACGCGGTGTCAGATGTCAACTCCGCTTCAGCCTGAGCGGACGCTCTCCCTGAATTGGCAGCCTCGCTGTCTACGGCCACTGGCGTCCCACGCCAGTTAGGCGGGGGTGTGTCACCCGCCTCCAGCAGCACGATCCACTCTCCCTGTTTTGGAGAGTTCTCTGGGTCCAGCAGTTCTTCCTTGCCGTGTGACTCTTCCTGGAAGGTCACATCTTTGGAGGTGATGACTCTCCCTACTGCCTGGTCCCACAGCCTGTACGCCTTGTGCGCGGCCTCATAGCCGATCATCACGCACTTGCGCGCACGTGCATCCAACTTCCTCGCTCCTTGCCCGTTCTGGACTTTGGCCCAAGCCGTGCAGCCGAATGCCTTTAGGTGAGAGGCATCCGGCTTCTTTCCCGACCACGCCTCCTGCGTCGTCATGCGTTCTGCACTTTGCTCCTTTTTTGTCCCCTTACTGCGTAATGCTGCAACAGGCATGAAGTTGATGAGGTAGCATGCAGTGCGCGCTGCTTCCACCCAGAAGCGAGGGGGGAGCTTTGAGTCAAACAGCATGGTTCGCGTCATGGCCAGGATGGTCTGGTTCATGCGTTCGGCCACGCCGTTGCTTTCCGGTGTATAGGGGGTAGTAGGTTGGTGGACAATGCCGTGTGCCCGAAGCCACGGCTTGCACCCCTCGTACTCTCCGCCGTTGTCGCTCCGTAGGGCCTTGACCTTCCGTCCGGTTTGTCGCTCCACCATGGCGACAAACTCTTGCAGGCGCTCCAGCACCTCTCCCTTGGTTTTGAGGAAGTAAACCCACACCTTCCGAGAGTAATCATCGATGAAGGTGAGGAGGTACTTGGAGCCGCCGTTGGACATGGTGCGCATGGGGCCACACACGTTGCTGTGGACGAGGTCGAGTATGCCCTCTGCTCTGCGACCGTTTTTAGAGAAGCGTTTTCGCTTTGTCTTGCCTTGCAGGCAAGCCTCACACCCAGCGTTGCATCCACCCTTCAGCTCACACCCCTCCAGCCCGCGTACAAGCTTCTGCTCCTGCATGACCTACAGGGTGCTGTCGGCCACGTGCCCAAGGCGTCTGTGCCACAGCTTCGCAGTTGCTGCTCCCGCGTCTTTAGCCGCCACAGCAGGCGGCATGGATGGTGTCTTGGCGTTCGGCGATGGTGCAGCTTCCGCTCTTGCCTCTGCCGCCCCAGCGTGCCCTTCCGCGCTCTTCGTCTGCAGAGCGTAGAGCCCATCCGTTCGTGGCACCTTGGCGACAAGGTCTGACGCAGCGTAGGTAATCGTCACGTCCTCGTTCTTGAGGATGACGGCTTCCTTCTGTGTGAACACCACTGTCATCGCGTGATCCGTAATCCGCGAGACAGAGAGGAGGTTCGCGGCAAAAGTTGGCATGTAGACAACGTTCTACAGTCGCAACTCCTTGTCGACTCCGTTGAGCCGCGTGTGCACGACCTTCTCTCCCTCACCAGCCGCGTATTCGATGCCGTCGTTGGCGCACCGGAACTTGGCCGTGGATGGTGTGAGGGACGAGAAGCCACATGCCTCGCGAGAGGTGTGGTAGTCCGTGCCACTGTCGAGCCCGAAGGCTCCCGGCCGTAGCAGCGCAGAGCCCTTGGGAGGGGCCTTGCTCTCGGCCATCATGCTCGTGGACGTTGAGTCCACCTTCTTACTCACGTTGCTGCTCCCACCACCGCCTCCTTCCTTCTTTGGTGCGTGACACTCCCGCGCCCAATGCCCGGCCTTGCCACAATTGTGGCACTTGCCCGCTCTTCCCGCCGCCACTACCTCTGCTGTTGCCATGAGAGGTGCCTCCCGAGCCACTCGCATATGCGGCGTTGTTGATGACGCCGTTGTTGCGCCGCATGGCCTCGTTCCGGACAAACTCGGAGACACGAGGGTACGTGAACTCCGACTCCTCCCAACCACCCAAGGTGGTGATCATGGGGCTCCAGCTTGGCGGCAAGGCCATGAGGAGAATCATGGCCTGCATCTGTTGGTCGAGCTGCCAGGACATGGCGCGGGCTTCTTGAAGCAGTCCTTCGAACTGCTGGAGGAAGTCCGAGANGCGGCGTTGTTGATGACGTCGTTGTTGCGCCGCATGGCCTCGTTCCGGACAAACTCGGAGACACGAGGGTACGTGAACTCCGACTCCTCCCAACCACCCAAGGTGGTGATCATGGGGCTCCAGCTTGGCGGCAAGGCCATGAGGAGATTCATGGCCTGCATCTGTTGGTCGAGCTGCCAGGACATGGCGCGGGCTTCTTGAAGCAGTCCTTCGAACTGCTGGAGGAAGTCCGAGATGGACTCCCCCTCGTCCACCCACAGCCCGATGAGGCGCTGCAGAATGAAGAGTCGATTGGCGAGGGAAGTTGACTGGTACACGTTCGTCAGCTTGGTGTAAGCCTCAGCTGCCGTCGTGCACCCCTCGATGTGGGAGATTAGGGAGGGGCTTATGGACGTGACGAGGAGTGCGAGAGCGATGTCATTCCGCTCTTGCCACCCTGCGTATTCCGCGCTTGCCTCGTCCTCCGGTGCTACCTCCGTCCCTTTCAGCATGTTGAGGTACCCGCGCACGCGCATCACCACCTCAAACTGCCATTTCCACGTGCCGAAGGCTTTGCCATCGAAGCGTGCGATGGCGTTGGCCGCACCCAACTCGGCGGGCCGTGAGGTGACTGGAACGATCTCTTGACCCCCCGGCATGATTGCGGTGTGGTCAAGGATGCTCACTTAGTCTATGCTGTTTTGCTTCGTTGAGGCCGATGTAGGCTGATGAGGCTGATGACTGCTACAGATTTTCAAGGTGCAGTCCGTTGCATACCCCTCCAGCCGATGGTCTCTTAGCTATTGTGGAGGAAGTGCTCCCACAGACACGTGGTCATACCCACAAGGGCAGAGCGTAACCCGCTTAGGACTCGAGGGTCATACCAACAATGGCAGAGCGTATCCTCGTTCCTTGTCCGTGGAGAGCAAAAGTGGACCACGGGTCCAACCCGCGTCTGATCTCTCACAATGCGTACCTTGGTCCAAGTGGACCGACAATGAAGCAGATGGAGCAGTGGTGTCTTGTCTGCTGTAGAGGTACCTGTCACGTGAACTGAGCGATGGTACAAAGAGCTAAGTTTCCCGATCAGTGTGGGCCCATAACCCTTTGTCACTCCGCACTTGGCCACGGTCTAGAGTAAACGGCGCCGACAAGCAAACCGCCGACCGCCCTTGGTATTTCAACCAAGGTAGAGATCACCCACGGAGTGGTGTTTCCACACTGAAAGGTTCACTTAGCTTGTCCCAACCGTGGCCGGAGAGTGTTCCAAACTCTCACCCAACTGGCAATGCTACACACCAAAGTGTGCACTTGCACTTGTTCTTTACACTCTTTCTTGGTGGCCAACAAGGGATTAGTTTTCTCCCAAGTCTCAAGAGTAAGAGATGATGATACAATCACATGCAAATGATAGGCCTTATATAGTCTCTCGTCAGTGCTCCCAGTGGCTCCTTGGAGGGACCTTCCCCCCCAAGGCTACCCTAGACAGTGTCATCAGTTTTGATGACATGGCACCCTCTGTGACCGCCAAGTGGCGCTTGATCCACCTTGGATCTTAGAGGCTTCTAGCAAGCTTCCTTGGTCCTCTTTAGTCACAAAGAAAATTTGGTCCTGGGAGGATTCGACCCCGGACCTCTCGCTTGCGAGACGGCACCTTCACCCACTAGGCTATAAGAAGTTGTCCTAAGGAGCATGCACCAGGTATACTACCAAGAATAGACCAAGGGGACTTACTCCACAAAGATGAGTAGTGCATGCCTTGTCTCTCTTAGCCTCTCTTGCATGTCGCTGGGGGACTTGCGCTACAAGCGCAGTGCATACCCAGTCTAAATCTTCCGCTGATTGGACCAGGGGCATACACAGAACATAACACTTAGTACTTGATATCTTTTGCGCAAGAGCTAACTCATGGATCTTAAACCAACCAATGATATTTTAGTATCTTCCCCAGGTGGATAACTTTGTATGGAGTCTAAAAGGTAAGAAATGTAAAGAATCAGAGGCAACTAACAGGTGCTTATAGTCCTAGACTGAGCCACCAGCCTAGGCGTGGAGTAGCT
This sequence comes from Penium margaritaceum, assembly GCA_023375785.1. Classification (NCBI taxonomy): domain Eukaryota; kingdom Viridiplantae; phylum Streptophyta; class Zygnematophyceae; order Desmidiales; family Peniaceae; genus Penium; species Penium margaritaceum. The sequence continues at coordinate 32,936 of SZWC01007413.1, forward strand.
CCTTCGATGAGCCACTTTAGCGGCAATCTGGATTACATCATCTTCCCTCGCTACATGGCGCTACTAGTGACAACCAAGTGGTGCCAGCCAACATAAAGGACCTTAGAATGTTGTAAGATGTCTCTTAGATCCTTCCTGTCTCCTTTCTGGTCACAAAGAAAAGTAGTCACTAGGCTGGGATGTGACCCAACGTGCTTTTGCTCCAGAGACCAACTCTAAAATGTCTAAGCCACAATGAGCTGTTCTTGGTATTGTTTACTGGCTATACTATCTAGTTTAGACCAAGGAGACTTGCTCCAAAGGAGGAGTGCATGCCATGTGTATCTGGACCAAACTTAGGGGACTTAATCCAAGGGAGTAGTGCACCTTATGCCTGTCCAAATGTTAGCTTTGGACAAGAGGCACATCACATCAAAACCCGATTCCTCATACCATGCCAGATTTATCCTACCTACCATTGACAAGTCAGACTTGTTGAAAGACGAGCCATCTTGCTCACTTTCAGGTCAACAAAGGCAAGTTCCAAGAAACTACAAAATGCCTACTCTGATCATCAATCCAACCTCACCATTGGAGAGATTAGGCGGCAAGATACCTACACTCCATGTTTCAGGATGATCCAATAGTTTCATTGGAAGATATGTATTTTTGACATTTTTCGAGTTATTTATCGCCCGTGTCTGGGTGACCATGGGGAGCGGCTCAATGTCCTAGCTTGAAAAAAAAGGCAAGGGATCCAACGTCAAGACCTGATTGGAGAAACATCCAAAAGGTTCTAGATTCTTGGCTCCTCTTGTCAGAAGTTGTTTTTAGGAAAAAGGTAACCCTCCTTACTTTTTAGGTAAGATGAGATTCTTGAGTGCTAGCCATAGAAACATGGCGATTCTCCATGAGATTGTGGGTTATGTGACCACTAGGAGTATGCCATGCGAGCATTTTCTAGCTCTCTATGTATTTTGTGAGTGTTCACCATGATTGCTAGGCTGATTTCTGTTGTGTGAGATTATGGACTCTAGTGTGTGAGCCTTAGCCTCAATGGCTTAGTGCTTTGGCGTGTGAGAGGGTTGACTTTTCCAAGTTCTAGCTGTATATTTTTTTCCATGAATTTGATTGATTCAACAATCATTCTTCGGCACAATTGATGCCCTCTCAGTCCCATATGCTTACTGATCCAAGATCGCCTGTCTCCTCTAGTTAGGACACTTAGTATCAGGCACAGTAGGCTGTCAGCTTGAGAGTGATGGGTTATACGTCAACCATGATAAAGTTTAACAGATGACCAAAGGAACTTCAATTTTTTAAGACAAGCTTTTCTACAAGCCCAAGATGACAAAAATCCAACAATTGGATGTAGTCTTATGCTGAAAACGAGGTCGGCCAGGGCTACTCTTGTATCTCTTAGTAAGACAGTCCCCTTGTGATGACCATAACTCTTTCATTTTTTGCTAAAAGTTAAAAAGGATGCAAATTGAATTACTTTGCTTCAGGTTTGTATTAATGCAAAGTATTTGCATTCCATTGGTAAGTCAGAGAGAAACATAGTTCACAAGTTGACTCGTCTGAGTTGGAGTAGGAGTTGTTGTATTTCCTATCTTAAAAAGGGCATATCCTTCAAAATCCACTATTGTGGGGTCATGTGAAAGGTCTTCAGCTCAATGTTGCACTACTACTAAAAAATTCAGCTCAAGATCTTTCGGAATGCCCCATGAAACTGTTGGAAAGGGAGCCATCCGGCTCAATTTCAGGTCCACAGGAGCAAGTTCCAGGAAAGTACCAGATGCATGCTCCGATGGCCAATCCGACTTCACCATTGGAAAGATCATGTGGCAAAATGTCTACGGTCCAAGTTTGAGGCTGATCCAACGGTCGGATTGGGAGATATGAATTTTTTAAGTTTCGGGGGTCATGGACCGTCGATGTGTGGGTGGGCATGGGTGATGGCTCCATGCCTTAGCCTGAGAAAAGAAAAAGGCAAGAGGTCCAGGGTCAAGACCTGATGGGAGAAATATCCAAAAAGGTCCTTGGTCTTAGGATTGCCTTGTCAGAGTGTGCTGACTAGGATAAAGGTACCTCTCCTTACTTTTTAGGTGAGGTGAGATCCTTGTGTGCTAGCCATGGACACATGGCGATTCTCCATGGGTTTGTGGGTTATGTGACCACTAGGAGTGTGCCATGAGAGCATTCTCTAGCTCTCTAGGTCGTGTGTGAGTGGTCAGCCTGATTGCTAGGCTGATTTCCTCCCTTGTGTGAGATTATGGATTCTAGTGTGTGAGCCTTAGCCTCCATGGCTAAGTGGTGTGGCTTGTGAGAGGGCTGACTTGCCCAAGCTCTAGCTCTATATGTACTCCATCATTTTGAGTGATTGAACAACCATTCTTCAGCACAAGTGATGCCCTTCCAATCACACATGCTCGCTGCTCCAAGGCTCCCTCTCTCCTCCA
>SZWC01007413.1:37479-49926 GCA_023375785.1 Penium margaritaceum
ACCATCGTTGAGTCGGCGCGCTCCATGCTGCACGCGGCGCGGCTGACCTACGACTTCTGGGCCGAAGCCGTGAGCACTGCGGTCTATATCAAGAATCGCAGTCCCACCAAGGCGCTGGAGCAGATGACACCGTACGAGGCGTGGTTCGGCAAGAAGCCGAGCGTGGGTCATCTCCGAGCATTTGGCACCCTGGCGCACATGCACGTGCCCAAGGAGAAGCGGGAGAAATGGGATGCAAAGAGTGCGCAGATGCTGATGATTGGCTACGATGTGGCAAGCAAGGCCTATCGCCTCTATGAGAGGGATATAGGCCACGTCATTATCTCCAAGGATGTTGTCTTCAACGAGAGCAACGTCATGGGCACCAACATTGTCTGTGAAGAGGCAGCAGAACCAGCAGCTGACGAGGCAGTGGGAGCAGAAATCCTTCCTGACCCAGTCTCTCCCGATCCTTCCTCTACTGTGACAGTGGGAGAATCACTCTACTCTCCCATGTCTGATGCAGCAGATACAGCAGCCTCATCGGCACAAGCAGAGGAGGGAGATGCAGCACCACCAGCAGAAGCAGTTGTGCCAGCCGCACCGCGTCAGCCGCCTGCTAACGCTCCAGCTCCAGGTCGGAGGTACCCTCTTAGGGTGCGTTACAAGCCTGATGAGCGCGGCCATTTCTAGATGCTGCAGAAACCAGAACAGATGAACGTTGCAGTTGCAGCAGATTCAGATGAGCCAACGTCATACAAGGAGGCCATGGCTGCACCGGATGCAGCAGATTGGGCGCAAGCCGTACAGCAAGAGATACAGTTGCAGCTGGACAACGGCACGTGGGAGCTGACTGAGCGTCCACCTGGACGTAAAGTGATCAAGTGCAAGTGGGTCTTCAAGAAGAAGCGGGGAGCAGATGGTAACCTGGAAAAGTACAAGGCGAGGCTGGTCGCCAAGGGCTACTCGCAGCAGGAGGGCATCGACTACACAGAAACTTTTGCCCCCGTTGCAAAGTTTGCCTCTGTGCGCACGCTCCTCTCTTATGCAGCAGCTGAGGACTTCGAGGCTCACCACATAGATGTCAAGATGGCATTCTTGAATGGTGACTTGGAGTAGGAGATCTACATGGAGCAGCCGGAGGGGTTCGTCATGGATGGCCAGGAGCACCTGGTGTGCAAGCTGCAGAAGTCGCTGTACGACCTCAAGCAAGCGTCGTTTGCTTGGAACCAGAAGTTGGATGCGGCGTTGCAGTACATGGGGTTTGAGCGCAGCGAGTGTGACTACAGCGTGTATCGCTGGCAGCATGAGCATGAGATCCTCATCATCATTGTCTATGTGGATGACATGCTCCTCCTTTCCAACAGCATGTCTGCACTGCAGGAGTTCAAGGAAGCCATGCAGGAGTGCTTCCATATGTCTGATCTCGGGGAGGCATCATACTTCCTCGTTATCCAGATCGTGCGTGACCGCAAGTCACGCTCTCTCTCGTTGCAGCAGAGCCGCTACATCAAGGATGTTTTGCAGCGGTTCGGCATGGCAGATGCAAAACCCATTGGCACGCCGCTGGAGACGCGGCAGTACCTCGTGAGCTTCAATGGAGAAGGAAATGCAGCTGAGCGACAGAAGTACCAGAGCGCCGTCGGCAGTCTCATGTACCTGATGGTGGCAACCAGGCCGGACCTCGCACATGCTGTGAGTGCTATGAGCCAGCACATGGCTAATCCCGGACCGGAGCACCAGAAGGCAGTGAAGCGGATCTTCCGCTACCTTGCTGGAACCATCAACATTGGCATCACCTACAACGGCAATGACAACAGCATCATCGGCTACANCAAGTCACGCTCTCTCTCGCTGCAGCAGAGCCGCTACATCAAGGATGTTTTGCAGCGGTTCGGCATGGCAGATGCAAAACCCATCGGCACGCCGCTGGAGACGCGGCAGTACCTCGTGAGCTTCAATGGAGAAGCAAATGCAGCTGAGCGACAGAAGTACCAGAGCGCCGTCGGCAGTCTCATGTACCTGATGGTGGCAACCAGGCCGGACCTCGCACAGGCTGTGAGCGCTGTGAGCCAGCACATGGCTAATCCCGGACCGGAGCACCAGAAGGCAGTGAAGCGGATCTCCCGCTACCTTGCTGGAACCATCAACATTAGCATCACCTACAACGGCAATGACAACAGCATCATCGGCTACAGAGACGCAGATTGGGCTTCAAACCCTGAGGACCGCAAGTCCATCTCTGGACATGTGTTCCTCATGAATGGTGGAGCCATCAGCTGGTGCAGCAAGCGGCAGGTGGTCGTGGCCACCTCGAGTACAGAAGCTGAGTACGTATCTCTCAGCTTTGGAGCCAAGGAAGCAGTTTGGCTCCAACGTCTCATGGCAGAGATGAGTGGGAGTGCAGCAGTTCTAGTTCCTCTGCGCGTCGACAACCAGAGCGCAATCGCACTCGCCAAGAATCCTGAGCACCATGCACGCACCAAGCACATTCACATCGCATATCACTTCATTAGGCACATGGTGCAGGAGGGTGCTATCAAGCTGGAGTTTACTCCAACGAGCAAGCAGGTTGCTGATTTCTGCACCAAGCCAGTGACCCGTGAGAAGCAGCACTTCTGCATGAAAACATGTGGACTCAGTCCACTCTGACTACGGCAAAGTGGGAGATTGTTGGAAAGGGAGCCATCCGGCTCAATTTCAGGTCCACAGGAGCAAGTTCCAGGAAAGTACCAGATGCCTGCTCCATTTGCCAATCCGACATCACCATTGGAAAGATCATGAGGCAAAATGTCTACGGTCCAAGTTTGAGGCCGATCCAACGGTCGGATTGGGAGATATGAATTTTCGAAGTTTCAAGGGTCATGGACCGTCGATGTGTGGGTGGGCATGGGTGATGGCTCCATGCCTTAGCCTGAGAAAAGAAAAAAGGCAAGAGGTCCAGGGTCAAGACCTGATGGGAGAAAAATCCAAAAAGGTCCTTGGTCTTAGGATTGCCTTGTCAGAGTGTGCTGACTAGGATAAAGGTACCTCTCCTTACTTTTTAGGTGAGGTGAGATCCTTGTGTGCTAGCCATGGACACATGGCGATTCTCCATGGGTTTGTGGGTTATGTGACCACTAGGAGTGTGCCATGAGAGCATTCTCTAGCTCTCTAGGTCGTGTGTGAGTGGTCAGCCTGATTGCTAGGCTGATTTCCTCCCTTGTGTGAGATTATGGATTCTAGTGTGTGAGCCTTAGCCTCCATGGCTAAGTGGTGTGGCTTGTGAGAGGGCTGACTTGCCCAAGCACTAGCTCTATATGTACTCCATCATTTTGAGTGATTGAACAACCATTCTTCAGCACAAGTGATGCCCTTCCAATCACACATGCTCGCTGCTCCAAGGCTCCCTCTTTCCTCCATTTCCAACAGAAACAAGGCTTTATTTTTCCCAATCCCTAGTCTCCTGGCCTCTAGAGTCAATTTATTGTCACAAAGATTTATGGCAGAAGTAGTAGCACAAGCACGAATAGCGCCCCTACTCAAGAGCAGTATTGAGCATCACCAAAGCTCAACATTTCAGTTGTAGGCATTCTGATAGCAGCCTAGTCTTTCTAGTGGTTAGAAGGATGCACCAACTTCATGTTTGGGAAGTTTTGTACCAACCTCCTTTTGGTGGCCAGCTCCAAATCTTCAAGCATACGGCATCACCACAACGCAAGTTATGGTGGGGAAGATGCCGCAAAAAGGTCAATTGGTGGGAGGCATCTCAGAGTTGCGAGGGAGACTGATGTTAGGAGAGAGATGGACGGGAGGATGTCTTAGAGAAATTCATAATAGGCATACCGGTTTCGCCCGGGTGGCCTTCATCAGTGCCTTTGAGAAAGTCTGAACAGACAGTGCTAGTCAAATACTTGCCAAGGGTCCATCAGCGACGCGTGAGAACAAAGCAAGGGTTCTAGGTTTTACTCAAGGTTCTACTCGTGGGTCTAAGACCCATGTGGCGTCCGGTGGTTTACCGGTGGTCACCCATCAAGACTAGAGGTCCCAAGGAAGGTCTTATTTTTTCTACGCAATCTCTATGCCAAGATAACACGGCCCGAGAACACGAACGCATTAAAGTTCTTGAGTCGACATGAAAAACGTCGTAGATGTAGACCTAGTTTTAATCCTTCTGCTCTTGGAGTGAGGAGGATTTTTAAAACAAGAGGTCGTGCGTTGGTCGACTGTGAGGCAGGAGGGTTTTTATGTTGGAGCCAAAGAATTTCTTCTTGGTGATGGGTGTGAAGAACCTGTGAGAAGATAGGACGGAGGAATTTCTGAGGGTAGCCGCGTGCTCGTAGGCAAGCGAAGAACTTCCGTTTTATGTTGAGGAAGTCTTGAGCGACCGACGTTGGTAGGAGGTAGCGTTAAAGCTCAGAGTAGATGAACGCTCGTATGCAGCTCCGGGTATGGTGGCTGTGAAATGGTAGGTAGAGATATTTATTCATGGGCTTCTGGTATGTAACTATATCCAAAACCTGAGTAGTCTCAAACCTTTTACCTTTGAAGTGCGGGAGGTCGAGCAAGTCAATGCTAGTGATTGAGATATCCCACTTTAGCTTTATGTTTTCGTCGATGCCATTGAAGGTGGATAGGAATGAGAGGTCTTCATGGCTGTCCGTCCAGAGGATAAGGCCATCGTCAATGTATCGTCGGTGAAGTAAGGGTTTTGTTTTGCACCAACGGGTAACTTCATGGTCCAAAAGCTCATAAACAGAATTGCAAAGGCAAGGCTTATGGGTGTGCCCATCGCCGTACCTTTGATCTGTTTGTAAGTCGCACCCATAAAATCCACGTACGAGTTGTTCATCACCCAAGATAGGAGTTGGATGACAACTGGTGTCTTAGGGTGCTGTGCTTGAAGGAGAAGGCATTGGATGAAGGTGAGTGCACTGGAGATGGGGATGCTCGGGTACAATGCTACAACATCATATGAAGCAAGGATCACATGTGGAGGCAGCATCATTTTCTCAACCTCAAGCAACAACGATGTGCTGTCTTTGAGGAAAGTTGACTGAAGTTGTACAAGAGTTTGCAATTCTGAGTCCAGCCATTTTGAGACATTGGTGGTGATCCAGCTGTGGCAGGCCGCTATTGGCCGACCAACATGAGGAGAACCTGCTACCTGGCTTACAGGCTGTAAGACTGTCGCCTTGTGATGAGCATAACTCTTTTGTTTCTGTGTCAAATTGAAAAAGTAGCACATACGAATTGAATTATTTTTCAGAAGATTTTCATTGGTGCAAAACTATTTGCATTCCATTGGTACATTTTGAAGAAACGTTGTTTACAAGCTGGCTGGTGTGAACTGGAGTAGAAGCAGCAGCATACCCTGTTTTCAAAAGGGCATATCTCTAAAAATCCCCTATTGATGACCCTGTTGTATGGGTCGATCGGAAAGGTTTTGAGCTGGATTTTCCAGTGGTGGGCTCAAATTTTCAAAATTCCCAGTCTGCTGGCCTCTAAAGTCCATTTTCTGTCAGACAGATTTCAGGCAAAAGCAGTAGCAGAAACAGGGGTAGCGCCGCCACTCAAGGGCAGCGCTGAGCATCACCAAAGCTCAAAATGGCAGCAGCATGCGTGGTAACAGCAGCCCAGTCCTTGGAGAGGCTGGATGGACGCGCCAACCTCACGTTTTGGAAGATCCGTACCCGCCTCCTTTTGGAGGAGAGGGACTTCGCTCTGAGCATAACTCTCAATCCGACCATTGGATCTTCGTGATCTTGGGCTCGTTGGAAATCTTGTCTCTTGAAATTGAACATCTTGTGGTTGATTGTCAAATCTGGTGAAGGTTTACCCCAACCCATCACTCTCAAAGTGACGGCCTGTGCTGGCTGAAAATTGTAGAACTTGGCTCTNTGGAGGAGAGGGGGAGTCTTGGAGCAGCGAGCATGTGGGACTGGAAGGGCATTATTTGTGCTGAAGAATGGTTGTTGAATCACTCAAAATGATAGGGTACATATAGAGCTAGAGCTTGGGCAAGTCAGCCCTCTCACAAGCCATACCAATTAGCCATGGAGGCTAAGGCTCACACACTAGAGTCCATAAACTCACACAAGAGAGGAAATCAGCCTAGCAATCAGGCTGACCACTCACATAGGACCTAAAGAGCTAGGAAATGCTCTCATGGCACACTCCTAGTGGTCACATAACCCACAATCCCATGGATAATTGCCATGTGTCCATGGCTAGCACACACGTATCTCACCTCACCTAAAATGTAAGGAAAGGTACTTTTTTCCTAGTCAACACACTCAGACAAGGCAACCCAAGAATCAAGGATCTTTTTGGATATTTCTTCCATCAGGTCTTGACCGTGGACCTCTTGCCTTTTTCTTTTCTCAGGCTAAGGCATGGAGCCATCGCCCATGGTCACCCGAATATCAGTAGTCGATGACCCCGAAAACTTTGAAAATTCATATCTCCCAATCCTAATGTTGGATCGGCTGCAAACTTGGACCGTAGACATTTTGCCACCTGATCTTTCCAATGATGAAGTCGGATTGACGATCAGAGCAGGCATCTGGTAGTTTCCTGGAACATGCTCCTGTGGATTTGAAACTGAGCTGGATGGCTCCTTTCCCAATAGAATGTATTTGGCTGTATTGCATGGGCAAAGGTCGTAGCCTGAGAATGAAGTGGCAAGCTGGATGCACTTGCTTGCAAGTTTGTAATGGTTGGATATGATACCACAAACAAGGCGTACATGCTGTGGGAGCAAGCGGCTCGAAAGCTCATCAAGAGGGGAGATGTCAAGTTTGATGGAAGGTTGTTTAGTAAGGAAGAGTCACAAGATCTTGTCCATGCTCCCAAATGAGGAGAGTAGGTTGAATTCCTCGAATCAGGTGATCAAGGACCTAAGAATTGGCGGATGGTGCCAGTGAAGGATGGTGCTACAAGGAGAGTGGATGTACAAACACACGCAACAACGGACTCTGACACTCACTTTGAACAGTCCGAGGCCTCAGAGTCAAATTATGAGGCTAGTGGCTCTTCCTCAAACAACAGCTCACTGGCAACGCAGGAGCAACAGAAGCAACTAAGCCTTGAAGCACCACCAGTAACAATCCGGCGTACTACGCGGAAGAAAAAACCATCGTCCAAGTACGATGCTGAGAGTGGGGAATGGAGCGGACTCAGCTCGTCATAGTTGGCTGAGGGAGATTCTGTGACTATAATAGGGGCTATGAATATGATGGATANTGTTTAGTAAGGAAGAGTCACAAGATCTTGTCCATGCTCCCAAATGAGGAGAGTAGGTTGAATTCCTCGAATCAGGTGATCAAGGACCTAAGAATTGGCGGATGGTGCCAGTGAAGGATGGTGCTACAAGGAGAGTGGATGTACAAACACACGCAACAACGGACTCTGACACTCACTTTGAACAGTCCGAGGCCTCAGAGTCAAATTATGAGGCTAGTGGCTCTTCCTCAAACAACAGCTCACTGGCAACGCAGGAGCAACAGAAGCAACTAAGCCTTGAAGCACCACCAGTAACAATCCGGCGTACTACGCGGAAGAAAAAACCATCGTCCAAGTACGATGCTGAGAGTGGGGAATGGAGCGGACTCAGCTCGTCATAGTTGGCTGAGGGAGATTCTGTGACTATAATAGGGGCTATGAATATGATGGATACGGCCAAGTGGAAGGAGGTAGTGGATAGCAAACTCGTATCCATTGATGGGAATGGAACATGGGTTCTAGTGGATAGGTCCCCAAACGCGATCGTGGTGCGGTCAAAGTGGGTACTCCGCAAAATGTTCAAGCAGGATGGTAGTATTGACAAGTACAAGGCAAGGGTTGTGGCGTAAGGGTTTTCCCGGCTTGCAGACTAAGAGTACGAGGAGACCTTCATCCTAATCGTCACCTTTGCCTCCATCAAATCCATGTTGGGCATCCCTGCTGAGAAAGATCTAGAGGTCCACCAGATGGACGTCAAGACAGCTTTCCTGTACGCGAACCTAGACAAAGAAGTGCTGATGGAAGTTACCAAGGGAGTGAAAGCTCTAGAAGGCAAGGTTTGCAAACTGGTCAAAGCACTCTACGTGTTGAAACAGGCCCCAAGGATGTCGTGCAAGGAGATGGACAGCTTCTTGGCTCGGCTCACCTTCACGTACTGCCAAAATGACCAGAGTGTCTATGTGCGGGAGAATACACAAGAGTTGATGCTGGTTGCACTGTACGTGGATGACCTGATCATTTGCTCATCATCAGTCGAGCTCTTGAACAAGCGAAAGAGAGATCTTAGTAACAGGTTCAGGACAAAGGACATGGCTTCACTCGAGTTCTATCTGGAGCCGTGTGGATTCTATCTAGATAGCCATCCATACTGATTGAGGAGCAGGCACCACCTAGCCAAACCAAACCATGTACATCTTGAAGGTCCTGAAGCGCTATAACATGGATGATTGCAAGCCCATCAACACACCCATAACAACAGAAATCAAGCTCTCGTCCTTCATAAGCCCTAGTATAGAAGTAGAACAGCATGAGATGGAGAATATTCCCTACCAAACTAATGTCCGTAGCCTCGTGTATGCCATGGTAGGAACATGTCCTCATATTTGCTATGTTGTGGGACAAGTAAGCAGGTTTGAGGCCAATCCAAGGCCACAGCACTGGCAAATAGTCAAGCGCATCATGTGCTATCTACAGAAGACACGACACATACGATTCCTGCTTTGGGTCCAAGAGGGATCTGACTCGCTGCGACTAGTGTGCTACAAAAATGATGGTTGGATAGGAAGAATCAATTATAGAAAGTCAACATTGGGCTTAGTCTGCCTCTTGAACGGTGGTGTAGTCTCTTCGGCAAGTAAAAAACAAGACTTTGTCTCCCTCTCTACTGTTGAGGCCGAGTATATCGCTTTTTTTAAAAACATGTAAGGAGATAAAGTTGTTTCAAAGTTTGCTTCCTCAAATGAAAGCACCACAGATGAAAGCAACAAAAGTCCACATCGACAATCAAGAGTGCCATGAAAATGGCACGGGACGATGTCATATCCCGGCAGACCAAGCACATAGACATCAGGTACCACTACTCACGCGACCTGGTTGGAAAGGAGATTGTGGACCTAGACTACGTAGAGACCAAAAAGAGGATCACTCATTGCATGATAAAGGCACTTCACAACAAATTGCACTCTAAAGGTATCCGAGGTATGGGTATGGTAAACGCAACCAACCGGCAAAAACTAAGGCCAAGACAGGTGGAGAGAGGAGATAGCTCACGGCTAATGGATAGAGGTGCAAGGGAGAGTTTGTTGACCTCATATGCCCCTTGTCTATAGCTTACATTTGAAAAGGCACAGGGTGGACTAGGCATGCACTGCTCCCTTGGAGTAAGTCCCCTAAGCCTGGTCATATAAGCAAGGCATGCACTACTCCTTTGGAGCAAGTTCTCTTCATCTAAACTGGATAGTATAGCCAGCAAACACTTCCTAGGAAAAATCCTTGTGACTTAGACCTTCTAGCCTTCGTCTCTATAACAACATGTCACTGGTTGAATCCCAGCCCAGAGACTAATCTTCTTTGTGGCCAGAAGGGGGATAGGAAGGTTTGAAGAAACACCTTAGAACGTTCCAAGTGTCAACCGGCCTAAGGCAAATGGACTAGAAAGCAGGGTCGACACAATAGCAACTGCCAACCACTCCTAGCATTTCAGCTAGGAGAAGATATCACCCTCAGGATCACGGTTCCACACTCAGCAGTTCCTAGGCAATCACTTGCTAACAACTGTGTCGACTTAACACTTGGTCACTTACGTGCGAGGTGCTAGTCAAAGACGAACTCCTGGGGCTTGGACCAACCAGTGTCTTCTTTTTCCTATTCCTTAGTTGGAGAACACTGCGAGGAGAATCTAAGGCCAGATTGTGTAATTAGAACGAGAACTGAGCCTGGTACATAAAGTCCTAGGCCTGGCTTCTAAGGTGTGTGGGTAATGGCACTTTTGGGGTGGTCACTCCACACCACCTCACTAGTCTGCCAATTGGCGCATCCACTGACCGCCAAGTGGCGCACTCTTCTCATGCATGGAGAAATGTCTAAGAAACTTCCCCCCTGTGTAGGAAGGTCAAAAGACCTCCTGCTGACATCAAGGCTCGATCGCAGGACCTGTTGTGCCTAAGTCCAACATGCTATCCGTTGCGCTACACTTCTGGTGTCTCGCTTGGACTTGCACCACGAAAACGGTTTGGGAGACTTACTCCAAGGGAGCAGTGCATGCCCAACCTGTCCGTCAAGCCATAACAGTGGCCATGGGGCATAGAAAAAAACAACAATCTCTCCCTTACACCTTAGGCCACCTGTTGTGGTAGTTTTCTTCGGCATGAACCTGTAGCTCTAGGTTCTGATTGTGCATGTCAATTTTCTTGGTCTTTAGTTCTCATCTCTTGCGTCCACCATGTCGACTCCTCGAGTACCTGCAACATGCAAGTCGCTGTTTAGTAGCTTTGTTAAGAAGCCCGCAAGAATATTCTTGGTTGCGATGTGTTCCAGTTCCATGACACTCTTGGCAACAAGGTAACGTGAGAAGTGGTACCAAACATCAATGTGCTTTGTACGCCAGGAGATCATGTCGTCCTCTGCCATAGCGATGGCACTTTGGTTGTGGATGCGGATGATGGTTGCTTCCTCTTGTGGTACTTTGATCTCATCAAGCAAAATGCGAAGCCACTGTGTTTCCTTGTACACTTTGGAGAGTGCAATGTACGCCGTGTTAGCAGTAGAAAGTGAGTTGCAGTCCTGCTTCCTGCTTGCCCACGAGACCTCACCACCGTTGAGAAGACAGACAAACCCTAAGGTGGACGTCCTGTTATTAATCCGTTCTCCCTAGTCCGCGTCAGTGTAGCATGTCTGTCGCAGCAAGTCTGATCCTTCTAAACCTCCAAACCAAATTCCAACGTGCCGAGTCTTTTTGAGGTAGCACAAAATCCGCTTCACCACTTGCCAATGTTCTGGCCCAGGGTTGGCCACAAACCTACTCACCTGACCTACTGCATAAGCCATGTGAGGTCATGTTCCGACCATCGCATACATGAGGTTCCCACCGGTGGACTGGTATGGAATGCTTTGCATCTCCCGCCGGTCTGTTGGATCTGGAAGAGAGAGGGAGCCTTGGAGCAGCGAGCATGTGGGACTGAAAGGGCATCACTTGTGCTGAAGAATGGTTGTTCAATCACTCAAAATGATGGAGTACATATAGAGCTAGAGCTTGGGCAAGTCAGCCCTCTCACAAGCCACACCACTTAGCCATGGAGGCTAAGGCTCACACACTAGAATCCATAATCTCACACAAGGGAGGAAATCAGCCTAGCAATCAGGCTGACCACTCACACACGACCTAGAGAGCTAGAGAATGCTCTCATGGCACACTCCTAGTGGTCACATAACCCACAAACCCATGGAGAATCGCCATGTGTCCATGGCTAGCACACAAGGATCTCACCTCACCTAAAAAGTAAGGAGAGGTACCTTTATCCTAGTCAGCACACTCTGACAAGGCAATCCTAAGACCAAGGACCTTTTTGGATTTTTCTCCCATCAGGTCTTGACCCTGGACCTCTTGCCTTTTTTCTTTTCTCAGGCTAAGGCATGGAGCCATCACCCATGCCCACCCAGACATCGACGGTCCATGACCCCCGAAACTTCGAGAATTCATATCTCCCAATCCGACCGTTGGATCGGGCTGAAACTTGGACCGTAAACAATTTGCCACCTGATCTTTCCAATGGTGAAGTCAGATCGACGATCGGAGTAGGCATCTGGCAGCTTCCTGGAACTTGCTCTTGTGGACCCGAAACTGAGCCGGATGGCTCCTTTCCCAACAATCTCCCACTTTGCCGCAGTCAGAGTGGGCTGAGTCCACATGCCTTCATGCAGAACTGCTGCTTCTCACGGGTCACTGGCTNAGGCATGGAGCCATCACCCATGCCCACCCAGACATCGACGGTCCATGACCCCCGAAACTTCGAAAATTCATATCTCCCAATCCGACCGTTGGATCGGGCTGAAACTTGGACCGTAGACAATTTGCCACCTGATCTTTCCAATGGTGAAGTCGGATCGACGATCGGAGTAGGCATCTGGTAGCTTCCTGGAACTTGCTCTTGTGGACCCGAAACTGAGCCGGATGGCTCCTTTCCCAACAATGTGCTTAGTGCGAGCATGGTGCTCGGGATTCTTGGCGAGTGCGATTGCGCTCTGGTTGTCGACGCGCACAGGAACTGGAACTGCTGCACTCCCACTCATCTCTGCCATGAGACGCTGGAGCCAAACTGCTTCCTTGGCTCCAAAGCTGAGAGAGACGTACTCAGCTTCTGTACTGGAGGTGGCCACGACAACCTGCCGCTTGCTGCACCAGCTGATGGCACTTCCATTCATGAGAAACACATGTCCAGAGATGGACTTGCGAGTCTCAGGGTTTGAAGCCCAATCTGCGTCTGTGTA
>SZWC01007413.1:78035-93182 GCA_023375785.1 Penium margaritaceum
TCCATAATCTCACACAAGGGAGGAAATCAGCCTAGCAATCAGGCTGACCACTCACACACGACCTAGAGAGCTAGAGAATGCTCTCATGGCACACTCCTAGTGGTCACATAACCCACAAACCCATGGAGAATCGCCATGTGTCCATGGCTAGCACACAAGGATCTCACCTCACCTAAAAAGTAAGGAGAGGTACCTCTATCCTAGTCAGCACACTCTGACAAGGCAATCCTAAGACCAAGGACCTTTTTGGATATTTCTCCTATCAGGTCCTGACCCTGGACCTCTTGCCTTTTTCTTTTCTCAGGCTAAGGCATGGAGCCATCACCCATGCCCACCCAGACATCGACGGTCCATGACCCCCGAAACTTCGAAAA
The DNA here is from genome assembly GCA_023375785.1 of Penium margaritaceum. Classification (NCBI taxonomy): domain Eukaryota; kingdom Viridiplantae; phylum Streptophyta; class Zygnematophyceae; order Desmidiales; family Peniaceae; genus Penium; species Penium margaritaceum. Next base: position 78,410 of record SZWC01007413.1, read on the forward strand.
TTGATATCTCCCAATCCGACCGTTGGATCGGGCTGAAACTTGGACCGTAGACAATTTTCCACCTGATCTTTCCAATGGTGAAGTCGGATTGGCGATCGGAGCAGGCATCTGGTACTTTCCAGGAACTTGCTCCTGTGGACCTGAAATTTGAGCCGGATGGCTCCCTTTCCAACACCAGCCGACTCTCAACCTCGACTTCATCTGTACGCACCTGGTGCAGGTAGAAGTGCATCGCAATGCAGCAAAGCGTAATGGCGGCAATAGCAGCAATGAAGCAACTTTCATGGCCATGGGCTCACACAACGAGTAGCAACAGCAGTCTGGGCAGCAGAGAGACAAGAAGAAAGGCAAGTGCCACTATTACTAGAAAGAGGAACACTACAAGAAAGAGTGCTTTGAATTCAAGAGGGACGAGAAGGAGCAGCAGCAGCAGCAGCAAAAGCAACAGTCTCCACAGCAACAGTAGTAGCAGTCACAGCAAAGTCAGCAACAGGAGCAACAATAGCAGCAGAACCAGACCCGCATGCGCCATTTTGGCAACATGAACATGGCCAAGGAGGTGCACAACCGCCTCTTCATGGCAAAATCTGACATGTCGCAGAAGGAAAAGGCGGATTTGGAGTGGTACATGGACTCTGAGTGTACCAAGAGCCTGACGCACCACAAGAAGTGGTTTACGCAACTGCTCTACATTCCTCCCGTCCGATAGCTTTGGGTATTGATCCCTTGGTGTATGCTGAGGGGATTTGGATTATGGAGATGTGGTTGGAGACCCCACATGGCATTGAAATAGGAGTGTTCCATGGCGTGTTGTATGTACCTGATTCTGCGTTCAACCTTCTCTCAGTGTCCTCTCACACCAACACAGGACTGCGATTCGTCTTTGACGACGACTATGGCTACATCCTCGACAAGGAAACCGGAGAGGAGTCGGCCAGGTCGGTGAAGGCGACATGTACCGCCTGCTCGGGGCGACCAAGATCCCGCGTGAGCAGAGTCTTGCAGCAATGGTGTAGGCCACAGATGGTGAAATTTGGCATGCGTGCTACGGCCACATTGGCATGCGCGCCTTGCAGCAGCCTCAAACGAAGCAAGTGGTGCGTGACTTACCCACCTACTTTGCATCAACTGTTTGGAGGGGAAGCAGCAACGCGAGGCGTTCTCTGGAGCAGGAGAGCGCACAAAGGAGGTGTTGGAGCTAGTCCACACAGACTTGTGTGGACCCGTAGCTTTGGAGGCTCTAGGTATTTTCTCACCTCCATTGAAGATTTCAGCCGTTACACTGCTGTGTACTTCCTTTCCTCCAAGGACGAGTGCTTTGACAGGTTCAAGGAGTTCAAGGCCATGGTGGAGAACCACACTGGCAAGAAAGTCAAGGCGTTGCGTAGTGACCGCGATGGAGAGTACCTGAGCAAGGAGTTCCAGGAATGCCTCGCAGTAGCAAGCATCAAGGCGCAGCACACCATGCCATACTCCCCGTAGCAGAATGGCGTAGCAGAATGTGCCATTGGCATCATCGTTGAGTCAGCGCACTCCATGCTACACGCGGCTCGGCTAACCTACGACTTTGCGGCCGAAGCAGTGAGCAGTCCGATGTACATCAAGAACCGCAGTTCAACTAAGGCCCTGGAGAAGATGACGCCTTACGAGGCGTGGTTCGGTAAGAAGCCAAGCCTGGGTCATCTTCGCGCGTTTGGCAGCTCGGCACACATGTACGTGCCTAATGAGAAGCAGCAAAACTGGGATGCAAAGAGCGTGCAGATACTGATTATTGGCTACGACGTGGCAAGCAAGGCGTATCGCCTCTACGAGAGGGATAGAGGCCAATTCATCATCTCCAGAGATGTCGTCTTCAATGAGAACAACGTCATCGGTACCAACATTGTCTGTGAAGAGGCAGCACAAGTAGCAGCTGACGAGGCAGTGGGAGCATATATCCTTCGTGACCCAGCCTCTCCTGATCCTTCCTCCACTGTGACAGTGGGAGAACCATTCTACTCTCCCATGTCTGATGCAGCAGATACAGCAGCCTCATCGGCAGAAGCAGAGGAAGAAGATGCACCCCCATCAGCAGGAGCACTTGTACCAGCAGCACCGCGCCAGCCGCCTCCTAACGCTCCATCACCAGGTCGGAGGTACCCTCCAAGGATGCGCTACAAGCCTAGTAAGCGCGAGCATTTCTGCATGCTCCAAAAACCAGACCAGATGAACTTTGCAGTTGTAGCAAACTCTGATAATCCGATGTCGTACAAGGAGGCCATGGCGTTACCAGATGCGGCAGATTGGGCGCAAGTTGTACAGTAGGAGATACAGTCGCAGCTCGACAATGGTATGTGGGAGCTGACTGAGCGTCCACCAGGACGGAAGGTTATTAAGTGCAAGTGGGTGTTCAAGAAGAAGCGAGGAGCAGATGGCAACCTGGAAAAGTACAAGGCAAGGCTGGTCGCCAAGGGTTACTCGTAGCAAGAAGGCATCGATTATACAGAAACCTTTGCTCCTGTTGCAAAGTTTGCTTCCGTGCGTACGCTCCTTTCCTATGCAGCAACAGAGAACTTTCACGTCCACAACATGGACGTCAAGACGGCGTTCTTGAACGATGATCTGGAGGAGGAGATTTACATGGAGCAACCAGAAGAGTTCGTCATGGATGGCCAGGAGCAACTGGTTTGTAAGCTGCGAAAGTTGTTGAACGGCCTAAAGCAAGCGTCACGTGCTTGGAACCAGAAGTTGGATGCGACGTTGCAGTACATGGGGTTTGAGCGCAGCGAGTGCGACTACAACGTCTATCGTTGTCAGCATGGTCATGAGATGCTCATCATCATCGTCTATGTGGATGATCTGCTCCTCCTTTCCAACAGCATGTCTGCACTGGAAGAGTTCAAAGAGGCCATGTAGGAGCGCTTCCATATGTCTGATCTCGGGGAGGCATCATACTTCCTCGGTATCCAGATCACGCGTGACCGCAAATCACGCTCTCTCTCACTGCAGCAGAGCCGCTACATCAAGGATGTCTTGCAGCAGTTCGGCATGGCAGAGGCAAAACACATCGGCACGCTGCTGGAGATACGGCAGTACCTCGTGAACTTCAATGGAGAAGCGGATGCACCTGCGCGCCAGAAGTACCAGAGCGCCGTGAGCAGTCTCATGTACCTGATGGTTGTAACCAGGCCAGACCTCGCACAAACTGTAAGCGTTGTGAGCCAGTACATGGAAAATCCCGGACCTGAGCACCAGAAGGCAGTGAAGCGCATCTTCCGCTACCTTGCTGGAACCATCAACATTGGCATCACCTACAACGACAACGAGAACAGCATCATCGGCTACACAAACGCAGATTGGGCTTCAAACCTTGAGACCGCAAGTCCATCTCTGGATATGTGTTCCTTATGAATGGTGGGGCCATCAGTTGGTGCAGCAAGCGGCAGATGGTCGTTGCAACTTCAAGCACTGAAGCTGAGTACGTCTCTCTCAGCTTTGGAGCCAAGGAAGCAGTTTGGCTTTAACGTCTCATGGGGTAGATGAGTGGGCGTGCAGCAGTTCCAGTTCTTACGCGCGTTGACAACCAGAGCGCAATCGAATTCGCCAAGAATCCTGAGCACCATGCACGTTCCAAGCACATTGACATTGCATATCACTTCATCAGGCACATGGTGTAGAGGGTGCTATCAAGCTGGAGTTTACTCCAACTAGCAAGCACGTCGCTCATTTCTTCACCAAGCCAGTGGCCCATGAGAAGCAGTAGTTTGCATAAACGCATGTGGACTAAGCCCACTCTGACTATAGCAAAGTGGGAGATTGATGGGAAAGGAGCCATCCGGCTCAGTTTCAGGTCCAAAGGAGCAAGTTCCAAGATACTTCCACATGCCTGCTCAGATCATCAATCCCATTTCACTATTGGAAAGATCAGGTGGCAAAATATCTACGGTCCAAGTTTGAGGCCAATCCAACGGTCGGATTGGGAGATATGAACTTTCAAAGTTTCCGGGGTCATCAACCGCCGATATCCGGGTGACCATGGGCGATGGCTCCATGCCTTGGCCTGAGAAAAGAAAAAGGCAAAAGGTCCAGTGTCAAGAACTGATGGGAGAAATATCCAAAAAGGTCCTTGATTCTTGGGTTGCCTTGTCAGAATGTACTGACTAGGAAAAAGGTACCTCTCCTTGCTTTTTAGGTGAGGTGGGATCCTTGTTTGCTAGCCATGGATATATGGCGATTCTCCATGGGATTGCGGGTTATCTGACCACTAGGAGTGTGCCATGAGAGCATTTTCTAGCTCTCTAGGTCGTGTGTGAGTGGTCAGCCTGATTTTTAGGCTGATTTCCTCCCTTGTGTGAGATTGTGGACTCTTGTGTTTGAACCTTAGTCTCCATGGCTGAGTGGTGTGGCTTGTGAGAAGGCTGACTTGCCCAAGCTCTAGCTCTATATGTACTCCATCATTTTGAGTGATTTAACAACAATTCTTCAGCACAAGTGATGCCCTTCCAGTCCCACATGCTCGCTACTCCAAGGCTTTCATTCTCCTCCAGTTCCAACATAGATACCAAGAGCCTAGATATTTGGACAAACTGAGTGCAGTAATGGAAAATGCAGCTCAAAACCTTTCTGATTGACCCACAAAATAGGGTCATCAGCTGGGGATTTGAAGAGATATGCCCTTTTCCAGAAGAGGGTATGTTGCTGCTCCTACTCCAGCTCAGACTAGCCAGTTTGTAAACGAGTTTTCTCCCAAATGTTGTTGGAAAAGGAGCCATCCGGCTCAATTTGAGGTCTACAGGAGCAAGTTCCAGGAAAGTACCAGATGCCTGCTCCGATCGCCAATCCGAATTCACCATTGGAAAGATCATGTGGCAAAATGTCTATGGTCCAATCACACATGCTCGCTGCTCCAAGGCTCCCTCTCTCCTCCATTTCCAACATTTGGTATCAAAGTCAAGTTCTGCCACTTTTAGCCAGCACAGGCCGTCACTTTGAGAGTGACGGGTTGGGGTAAAACCTTCACCAAATTTGACGATCAACCACTGGATCTTCAAGTTTACAAGACAAGCTTTCCAAAGAGCCCATAATCGCGAAGATTTAACGGTCTGATTGAGATTTATGACCAAAACGAGGTCGGCCAGGGCTACACTCTTCTCTATGAGTAAGACTGTCGCCTTGTGATGACCATAACTCTCTCGTTTCTTTGTCAAATTTAAAAAGTGGCACATGATAATTGTAGTATTTTTCCTAAGCTTTCCATTGAAGCAAAAACATTTGCATTCCATTGATTTGTTTGGGAGAAACGCCGTTTACAAGCTGGCTGGTCTGAGTTTGAGTAGGAGCAGAAGCATACCCTGTTTTCAAGAGGGCAAATCTTTTGAAATCCCCTGTTGACCCTGTTTTATGGGTCGATCAAAAAGATTTTGAGCTGAATTTTCCAATGGTGGGCTCAGTTTTTTAAAATTCCCAGTCTGCTGGTATCTACAGTCCATTTTCTGTCAGACGGATTTCTGGCAGAAGCAGCAGCAGAAGCAGGGGTAGCGCCGCCATCCAAGGGCAGCGCTGAGCATCACCAAGGCTCAAAATGGCAGCAGCTGGCGTTGTGACAGCAGCCCAGCCTTTGGAGAGGCTGGAGGGACGCGCCAACTTCACGTTTTGGAAGATCCGTACCCGCCTCCTTTTGGAGGAGAGGGGCTTGTGGGAGGTGGTGAGCGGCGACGAGCCGGCTCCAGTTCCACAGGCAAAAGGCATCACCGCAGCGCAGGTGGTGGCCGGGAAGACGCCGCAAAAGGGTGCAGCTGATGCGGGTTCTTCTACAGCTGTACCAGCGACGTATGAGGAGTGGAAGAAGAAGGACAGGCAGGCCTATAGGTTGCTTGTCAACACCATCTCCAACCCGCATCTTCAGTACGTGAGTGACAAGGCTACTGCAAAGGAGGGGTGGGACACATTGTGCAAGAAGTATGAGAGCAAGGATCCTGCATTCCTCATGCTTTTGGAGGAAAAGATGATGGCGCTCAAAATGCAGGGTGGTGAAGGGATGGAGGCATATCTGGACACGGCCAAGGAGCTGGCGAAGCAGCTGAGAGCGGCCGGCAACCCTGTGGAAGAGACGCGCTTCATCCTCCTCTTGCTGAGGGGACTCCCAACCAGCTACGATACGGTGCGAGAGACGCTGGAGTGCCAGCCAACTCTCGACCTCGACTTCATCTGCACACACCTCGTGCAGGTGGAATTGCGTCGCAATGCAGCAAAGCGCAATGGCGGCAGCAATAGTGAAGCAGCTTTCATGGCCATGGGCTCACGCAACCAGCAGCAGCAGCAGTCCAGGCAGCAGAGAGGCAAGAAGAAGGGCAAGTACCACTATTGCTAGAAAGAGGGGCACTAGAAGAAAGAGTGCTTCAAGTTCAAGAGGGACCAGAAGGAGCAGCAGCAGCAGTAGCAGCAAAAGCAACAATCTCCACAGCAACAGCTGCAGCAGTCACAACAACGCCAGCAGCAACAGCAGCAGCAGAACCAGACTGACGTGCGCCATTTTGGCAACATGAACGTTGCCAAGGAGGTGCGCGACCGCCTATTCATGGCAAAGTCTGACATGTCGCAGAAGGAAAAGGCGGATCTGGCGTGGTACAAGGACTCGGGGTGTACCAAGAGTCTGACGCACCACAAGGAGTGGTTCACGCAGCTGCTCTCCATTCCCCCCCGTCCGATTGCTTTGGTTGATGATCGGGTAGTGTATGGTGAGGGGATTGGGATTGTGGAGATGTGGTTGGAGACCCCGCGTGGTATTGAAGTGGGAGTGTTCCATGGCGTGCTGTATGTGCCTGATGCTGCGTTCAACCTTCTCTCAGTGTCCTCTCTCACAAACACAGCACTACGCGTCGTTTTTGACGATGATTACGGCTACATCCTCGACAAGGAAACAGGAGAGGAGTTGGCCAAGTCGGTGAAGGAGGGCGACATGTACCGCCTGCTGGGGGCGACCAAGATCCCGCGTGAGCAGAGTCTTGCAGCAGTGGTGCAGGCGACAGATGGCGAGATCTGGCATGCACGCTACGGCCACATCGGCATGCGCGCCTTACAGCAGCTTCAAGCAAAGCAGATGGTGCGTGACCTACCTACCATCTCTAACTTTGAGTAGCAGTTATGCATTGGCTGTTTGGAGGGGAAGCAGCACCGCGAGGCATTCTCTGGAGCAGTGAGCGTGCAAAAGGGGTGTTGGAGCTGGTCCACACGGACTTGTGCGGACCGATGCAGACCCAGAGCTTTGGAGGCTCTAGGTATTTTCTCACCTTCATTGATGATTTCAGCCATTACACTGCTGTGTACTTCCTTTCCTCCAAGGACCAGTGCTTTGACAGGTTCAAGGAGTTCAAGGCCATGATGGAGAACCAGACCGGCAAGATCAAGGCGTTGCGCAGCGATCGCGATGGAGAATACCTAAGCAAGGAGTTCCAGGACTACCTCGCAGTAGCTGGCATCAAGGCGCAGCGTACCGCGCCGTACTCGCCGCAGCAGAACGGCGTAGCAGAACGCGCCAACCGTACCATTGTGGAGTCGGCGCGCTCCATGCTGCACGCGGCTCGGCTGACCTACGACTTCTGGGCTGAAGCTGTGAGCACTGCGGTCTACATCAAGGACCGTAGTCCAACTAAGGCGCTGGAGCAGATGACGCCGTACGAGGCGTGGTTCGGCAAGAAGCCGAACGTGGGTCATCTTCGCGCGTTTGGCAGCTTGGCGCACATGCACGTGCCAAAGGAGAAGCGGCAAAAGTGGGACGCAAAGAGTGCGCAGATGCTGATGATTAGCTACGACGTGGCAAGCAAGGCCTATCGCCTCTACGAGAGGGATACACGCCACGTCATTATCTCCAGGGATGTCGTCTTCAACGAGAGCAACGTCATCGGCACCAACATTGTGTGTGAAGAGGCAACAGAAACAACAGCTGACAAGACAGTGGGAGCAGAAATTCTTCCTAACCCAGTTTCTCCCGATCCTTCCTCTACTGTGACAGTGGGAGAATCACTCTACTCTCCCATGTCTGATGCAGCAGATACAGCAGCTTCATCGGCAGAAGCAGTTGTGCCAGCCGCACCGCGTCAGCCGCTTGCTAACGCTCCAGCTCCAGGTCGGAGGTACCCTCTTAGGGTGCGTTACAAGCCTGGTGAGCGCGGCTATTTCTGGATGCTGCAGAAACCAGAACAGATGAACGTTGCAGTTGCAGCAGATTCAGATGAGCCAACGTCATACAAGGAGGCCATGGATGCAGCGGATGCAGCAGATTGGGCGCAAGCCGTACAGCAAGAGATACAGTCGCAGCTGGACAACGGCACGCGGGAGCTCACTGAGCGTCCACATGGACGTAAAGTGATCAAGTGCAAGTGGGTCTTCAAGAAGAAGCGGGGAGCAGATGGTAACCTGGAAAAGTACAAGGCGAGGCTGGTCGCCAAGGGCTACTCGCAGTAGGAGGGCATCGACTACGCAGAAACTTTTGCCCCCGTTGCAAAGTTTGCCTCTGTGCGCACGCTCCTCTCTTATGCAGCAGCTGAGGACTTCGNGAGGTTCACCACATGGATGTCAAGACGGCATTCTTGAATGGTGACTTGGAGGAGGAGATCTACATGGAGCAGCCGGAGGGGTTCGTCATGGATGGCCAGGAGCACCTGGTTTGCAAGCTGCAGAAGTCGCTGTACGGCCTCAAGCAAGCGTCGCGTGCTTGGAACCAGAAGTTGGATGCAGCGTTGCAGTGCATGGGGTTTGAGCGCAACGATTGTGACTACAGCGTGTATCGCTGGCAGCATGAGCATGAGATCCTCATCATCATTGTCTATGTGGATGACATGCTCCTCCTTTCAAACAGCATGTCTGCACCGCAGGAGTTCAAGGAAGCCATGCAGGAGCGCTTCCACATGTCTGATCTCGGGGAGGCATCATACTTCCTCGGTATCCAGATCGTGCGTGACCGCAAGTCACGCTCTCTCTCGCTGCAGCAGAGCCGCTACATCAAGGATGTTTTGCAGCGGTTCGGCATGGCAGATGCAAAACCCATCGGCACGCCGCTGGAGACGCGGCAGTACCTCGTGAGCTTCAATGGAGAAGCAAATGCAGCTAAGCGACAGAAGTACCAGAGCGCCGTCGGTAGTCTCATGTACCTGATGGTGGCAACCAGGCCGGACCTCGCACAGGCTGTGAGCGCTGTGAGCCAGCACATGGCTAATCCCGGACCAGAGCACCAGAAGGCAGTGAAGCGGATCTTCCGCTACCTTGCTGGAACCATCAACATTGGCATCACCTACAACGGCAATGACAACAGCATCATCGGCTACAGAGACGCAGATTGGACTTCAAACCCTGAGGACCGCAAGTCCATCTCTGGACATGTATTCCTCATGAATGGTGGAGCCATCAGCTGGTGCAGCAAGCGGCAGGTGGTCGTGGCCACCTCGAGTATAGAAGCTGAGTACGTATCTCTCAGCTTTGGAGCCAAGGAAGCAATTTGGCTCCAACGTCTCATGGTAAAGATGAGTGGGAGTGCAGCAGTTCCAGTTCCTGTGCGCGTCGACAACCAGAGCGCAATCGCACTCGCCAAGAATCCTGAGCACCATGCACGCACCAAGCACATTGACATCGCATATCACTTCATCAGGCACATGGTGCAGGAGGGTGCTATCAAGCTGGAGTTTACTCCAACGAGCAAGCAGGTTGCTGATTTCTGCACCAAGCCAGTGACCCGTGAGAAGCAGCAGTTGTGCATGAAGGCATGTGGACTCAGCCCACTCTGACTGCGGCAAAGTGGGAGATTGTTGGAAAGGGAACCATCCGGCTCAATTTCAGGTCCACAGGAGCAAGTTCCAGGAAAGTACTAGATGCCTGCTCCGATTGCCAATCTGACTTCACCATTGGAAAGATCATGTGGCAAAATGTCTACGGTCCAAGTTTGAGGCCGATCCAACGGTCGGATTGGGAGATATGAATTTTCGAAGTTTCGGGGGTCATGAACCGTCGATGTGTGGGTGGGCATAGGTGATGGCTCCATGCCTTAGCCTGAGAAAAGAAAAAGGCAAGAGGTCCAGGGTCAAGACCTGATGGGAGAAATATCCAAAAAGGTCCTTGGTCTTAGGATTGCCTTGTCTGAGTGTGCTGACTAGGATAAAGGTACCTCTCCTTACTTTTTATGTGAGGTGAGATCCTTGTGTACTAGCCATGGACACATGGCGATTCTCCATGGGTTTGTGGGTCGTGTGTCAGTGGTCAGCCTGATTGCTAGGCTGATTTCCTCCCTTGTGTGAGATTATGGATTCTAGTGTGTGAGCCTTAGCCTCCATGGCTAAGTGGTGTGGCTTGTGAGAGGGCTGACTTGCCCAAGCTCTAGCTCTATATGTACTCCATTATTTTGAGTGATTAAACAACCATTCTTCAGCACAAGTGATGCCCTTCCAATCACACATGCTCGCTGCTCCAAGGCTCCCTCTCTCCTCCATTTCCAACAAATGTTCCAATGGAATATAAATATTTTTTGCACCGATTGAAATCGTAGGAAAAAAACCTCAGCTTGCATGTGCTACTTTATAAATTTGACAGATAAACAAGAGAGGTATGGTCATCACAATGCGACAACCTTAGTCGTAGAGGATAGTGTAGTCTTGGCCGGTCCTGTTTTCAGTATACCCCTGAATCTGACTGTTGTATCTTTGGGATTCTGAGCTCGTTGGAAAGCTTGTGTTTCCAAATTGAAGATCAAGTAGAGGATCTTACAATGTTGTGAACCATTGATTCTAACCCAGCACTCTAATACTGACGGCCTGTGCGGACTGAAAGTGGCAGAGCCTTGCTTTGATACCAAGTGTTGGAACTAGAGGAGGAACGGAGCCTTTGGACAACGAGCATTTGGTACTTAAAGTGCATCACTTGTGATCAACAATGGTTGTTAAATCACTCAAAATGATGGAGTACATATAGAGCTAGAGCTTGGGCAAGTTAGCCTTCTCACAAGCCAAAGCACTTGGCCATGGAGGCTAAGGCTCACACAAAGAGTTAGCAATCTCACACAAGAGAGGAAATCATCCTACCAATCAGGTTGACCAGGTACACACGACCTAGAGAGTTAGAGAATGCTCTCATGGCTCACTCCTAGTGGTCACATAACCCACAATCCCATGGAGACTTGCCATGTTTCCATGGCTAGCACGCAAGGACCTCACCTCACCTAAAAAGTAAGGCAAGGTACCTTTTTCCTAGTCAGCACACTTCGACAAGGCAACCCAAGAATCTAGGACCTTTTGGATATTTCCCCCATGAGGTCTTGACCTTCGACCTCTTGCCTTTTTCATTCCTCAGGCTAAGGCATGGAGCCATCGTCCATGGTCACCCATACACTGGCGGTCAATGAAATCGCAAATCTCCAAATTTTATATGTCTCAATCCGACAATTGGACCGGCTTGAAACGTGAACCGTATACATTTTGCCACCTGATCTTTCCAATAAAGAAGTTGGATTGACGATCGGAGCTGGCATCTGGTAGTTTATTGCAACTTGCTCCTGTAGACCTTAAACTGAGTCGGATGGCTGTTTACCCAATACCTCGTTTGTAGAGAGGGAGACATAGTCTTGCTTTGTGCTTGCCTCATACTGTGTACCACCGTTGAAGAGGTAAACAAAGCCTAAAGTGGACATTTTGTTATCGATTCTTCTTATCAAAACGACATCAGTATAGCACACGAGTCGCAGTGGTTGAGATCCCTCTGTGCCTCAAAACTAGAGTCCCATGGGTCGTGTCTTCAATAGGTAGCGCATGATGCACTTAACTGATTGCTGGTGTTTTGTCCCTCGATTGGCCACAAACCTGCTCACTTGTCTAAGAGCATAGCAAAGGTCAGGGCGTGTTCTTACGTTGCAAAAATGAGGCTTCTAGCGGCATATTTGTAGGGAATTCTCTCCATCTCATGTCATTTTGTGTACGTGCTGGGACTCATGGAGGAGGAGAGCTTGATGTCTCTTTTCATGATTGTTCTCATGGGCTTGCAATCCTCCGTGTTTTTACACTTAGGAACTCTATGATGTACTCAGTGAGATTGAGTTCGATGTTACGTATTGCTTGATTGCCGTTGAAGACTATCCCAAGGTAGAAAGCCCGTCCACTGCAATCAAGCTACACGTACCAACAAAGTGAACCAGACCAAGTACATCACGGAGGTCCTCAAGCGATACAACATGGAGGAGTGCAAGCGCATCAGCACAGCCATGACAATAGACATCAAGCTCTCCTCCACAAGCCCGACCATGAAAGCAAAACGGTGTGAGATGGAGAATATTCCCTACAAGTCTGCTATTGGCAGTCTCATGTATTCCATGGTTGGAACATGCCTTGACATTTGCTATTCTGAGGGACAAGTGAATACATTTCTTGCCTTTCCAAGGCCACAATACTAGTACGCAGTTAAGTGCATCATGTGCTATCTATAGAAGATAGGACACATGGAACTCCACATTGGAGGCAAAGAGGAATCTGGACTGCTGCAACTAGTGTACTACACGTATGCCGACTAGGAAAGAGGAATCGATGACAGAAAGTCCTCCTCGGGCTTCGTCTGTCTTTTAAACAGTGGTGTAGTTTCTTGGGCAAGCAGAAAGCGAGATTGTGTCTCTTTCTTTGACGTTGAGGCAGAGTACATTGCTTTGTCAGAAGCAAGCAAGGAGAGACACTGGCTATGCGGTTTGCTTGTTGAGATGCAAGTCCCAAATACGGAAACAACGTAGGTCCGCATCAACAAAAGAGTGCCATGACAATGGCACTCTTTTGTGCCATTGTCATCTCTCGGCGAACCAAACACATCAACATCTTGTACCACTACACACGCAACCTTGTTGCAAAGGAGGTCATGGACTAGGAATAGGTAGAGACCAAGAAGATGTTTGGTGATTGCATGAGCAAGGCGCTTGACAGCACTTGCATTCTGTAGGTACCCGAGGCATCCGTATGGTCAACGCAACCAACAAAGACTAAGGTCCAGGCAACTAGGGAGAGGAGATATCTCACAGTAAATGGAAAGAGGTGCAAGGGAGAGTTTGTTGACCGCATATGCCCCTTGTCCATAGCTGATATTTGGATAGGCGTAGGGTGGACTAGGCATGCACTACTCCATTAGAGTAAGTCTCCTAAGTATGTTCCAAATAGACAAGGCATGCACTGCTCCTTTGGAGCCAGTCTCCTTGGTCTAAACTGGATAGTATAGGCAGAAAAACTACCTAGGATAGCTCCTTGTGGCTTAGACGCTCCAATGATAGTCTTTATAGCGAAAGATAGCTAGGTCAAATCCCAGCCCGGTGACTAATATTTTTAGTGAACAAAAGGGGGACAAGAACTGTCTAAGGGACATCTTAGAACACTCCAAGAGTCTTCCTAGTGGGTGGCGCCACTTAGAGGTCACAGAGAGCGTCATTTAGGCAAGGGGGATGATACAATCCAAATTTCCGCTGAAGTGCCTAATCCAAGGAGCCACTACATGCTTAGGCTAGACGCTGGCTCTAGGACTATAAGTCCCTGTCAGTTGTGTGTGATTCATTCTAGCTCTTATCTTTGAGAATCCCCAGAGCGTTTTGCACTAGAGGCAGAAACCAAACAAGCATCAGCTGGTGAAGCTCCAAGAGTTAGGTCCTTGTATGAAAGTAACCAGGTGCTAAGGACACAAGACAAGGAAGTGATTCCCATTAACTCCTCAGTATAGAACCATGATTCTAAGGTCGATATGTCCTCCTAGTTGCAATGCTAGGAGCACAGGGAAAGTGTCATTGTGTTGGCCTTGTTTTAGAGTCTGTTGCCTCAGCGTGGTTGATGGATGGCTCCTTGGATGGGCCACTTTGGAGTCAATCTTGATTGCATCATCCCCCTTGCCTACATGGCGCTCTATGTAACCGCCAAGTGGCACCAGCTACCACAAATGATCTTGGAGTATTCCAAGATATCTCTTACAACCTTCTTCTGTATTTGGTCACAAAGAAGATTTGTCACTCAGCTAGGATTTGACATAGTGACCTCTTGCTCTACAGACTATCTCTATAGTGTTTAAGCCAGAAGGAATTTTCCTAGGAAGTGTTAATTGGCTATACTATCTAGTTTGAACTACTTTGACTTTCTCCAAAAGAGAAGTGAATGCCTTTTCTATCTCAAATTGACTTAGGGGACGTACTCCAAGGAAGGATTGCATGCCTAGTCTGTCCTGTGCCTATCTAAATGTCTACTATGGATAAGGGGCGTATCAGGTCTACAAGCTATTTTTACGGAAGTAGCCAATTGCTAAGGATATAGTGCATGGAAGTGATTATTATGAATTTGTTAGTGTGGAACCATGATTTTGAGAGTGATATCTTCTCATAGTTTAAACACCACAAGCGACGGGAGGTGCCATTATATCGGCCTTGTTTTCTACATCGGTATCTCAGGTTGGTTCACACCATAGTGTTACCCTTGCTTTCTAGTCCATTGCCTCAGGCTGGTTGATGTTCTTGTTTTTTGGGGACTTCCAACAAGCGACAATGTTGTACAAGGCGTGTTGGAGTGGTAACATACTCTCAATCTCAACTATATCTCCATCTCCTTACACCTAGAATTATATTGCAATATAGTAAAGTACAATGATAAAGAAGATTCCATGGACGTTTTATGGCAATGGGCTCGTGTAACCAACAGCAGTAGTAGTATAGGCAACGGGAAGCAAAGAAAAAAGACAAATGCCACCATTGTAGAAAAAGATGAGAACGACATGAAAGAGTACCATAAGAAAGTTCAAGAGGGACAAG
>SZWC01007413.1:100191-110476 GCA_023375785.1 Penium margaritaceum
AATCTAGGACCTTTTTGGATATTTCTCCCATCAGGTCTTGACCCTGGATCTCTTGCATTTTTCTTTTCTCAGGCTAAGGCATGGAGCCATCGCCCATGGTCACCCGGATATCGGCGGTCGATGACCCCGAAAACTTTGAAAATTCATATCTCACAATCCGACTGTTGGATCGGCCTCAAACTTGGATCGTAGACATCTGGTGCTTTCCTGTAACTTGCTCTTATGGACCTGAAACTGAGCCGGATGGCTCCTTTCCCAACAATCTCCCACTTTGCCGAAGTCAGAGTGGGCTGAGTCCACATGCCTTCATGCAGAACTGCTGCTTCTCACGGGTCACTGACTTGGTGCAGAAATTAGCGACCTGCTTGCTGGTTGGAGTAAACTCCAACTTGATAGCACCCTCCTGCACCATGTGCCTGATGAAGTGATATGCAATGTCAATGTGCTTGGTGCGTGCATGGTGCTCTGGATTCTTGGCGAGTGCGATTGCGCTCTGGTTATCAACGCGTAGAGGAACTAGGACTGCTACACCCCCAACTAGGACTCCCACTCATCTCTGCCATGAGACGCTGGAGCCAAACTGCTTCCTTGGCTCCAAAGCTGAGAGAGACGTACTCAGCTTCTGTGCTCGAGGTGGCCAGGACCACCTGCCGTTTGCTGCACCAACTGATAACACCTCCATTCATGAGAAACACATGTCCAGAAATGGACTTGCGTCTCTAGCGGGTCTCAGGATTTGAAGCCCAATTTGCATCCGTGTAGCCGATGATGCTGTTGTCGTTGCCGTTGTAGGTGATGCCGACGTTGATGGTTCCAACAAGGTAGCGGAAGATCCGCTTCATTGCCTTCTGGTGCTCCGGTCCGGGATTAGCCATGTGCAGGCTCACAGCGCTCACAGCGAGTGCGAAGTCCGGCCTGGTTGCCACCATTAGGTACATGAGACTGCCGACAGCGCTCTGGTACTTCTGCCGCTCAGCTGCATCTGCTTCTCCACTGAAGCTCACGAGGTACAGCTGCGTCTCTAACGGCGTGCCGATGGGTTTTGCCTCTGCCATGCCAAACTGCTGCAAAACATCCTTGATGTAGCGGCTCTGCTGCAGTGTGAGAGAGCGTGATTTACGGTCACCCGTGATCTGGATGCCAAGGAAGTATGATGCCTCCCCGAGATCGGACATCTGGAAACGCTCCTGCATGGCCTCCGTGATCTCCTGCAGTGCAGACATGTTATCCACATAGACAATGATGATGAGGATCTCATGCTCATGCTGCCTGCGATACACGAAGTAGTCACACTCGCTGCGCTCAAACCCCATGCACTGCAACGCCGCATCCAACTTCTGGTTCGAGGCACGTGACGCTTGCTTGAGGCCGTAGAGCGACTTTTGCAACTTGCAAACCATGTGCTCGTGGCCATCCATGACGAACCCCTCCGGCTGCTCCATGTAAATCTCCTCCACCAGGTCACCGTTCAGGAACGCCGTCTTGACATCCATGTGGTGGACCTCAAAGTCCTCTGCTGCTGCATAGGAAAGGAGCGTACGCACAGAGGCAAACTTTGCAATAGGGGCAAAGGTTTCTGTGTAGTCAATGCCTTCCTGATGCGAGAAGCCCTTGGTGACCAGCCTTGCCTTGTACTTTTCCAGGTTGCCATCTGCTTCCCGCTTCTTCTTGAACACCCACTTGCACTTGATCACCTTACGTCCAGGTGGAGGCTCAGTCAGCTCCCACGTACCGTTGTCGAGCTGCGACTGTATCTCATGCTACACAGCTTGCGCCCAATCTCCTGCATCTGGTGCAGCCATGGCCTCCTTGTACGACGCCGGCTCATCAGAGTCTCATTTTTGGAGCATCCAGAAATGCCCGCGCTCACCAGGCTTGTAGCACACCCTGAGAGGGTACCTTTGACCTGGTGCTGGAGCGTTAGCAGGTGGCTGACGCGGTGTTGCCGGCACAACTTCTCCTGTTGATGGTGGTGCATCTTCATTCTTTGCTTCTATCGATGAGGCCGCTGTATCTGCTGCATTACACATGGGAGAGTAGACTGGTTCTCCCACTGTCACAGTGGAGGAAGGATCAGGAGAGACTGGGTTAGGAAGAATATCTACTCCCACTGCTTTGTCAAGTGCTGCTTCTGCTGCCTCTTCACATACAATGTTGGTGCCGATGACGTTGCTCTCGTTACAGACGACATCCCTGGAGATGATGACGTGGCCTATATCCTTTTCGTAGAGGGGATACGCCTTGCTTGCCACGTCGTAGCCAATCATCAGCATCTGCGCGCTCTTTGCGTCCCACTTTTGCCACTTCTCCTTTGGCACGTGCATGTGCGCCAAGCTGCCAAATGCGCGAAGATGACTCATGCTCGGCTTCTTGCCAAACCACGCCTCATACGGCATCATCTGCTCCAGGGCCTTGGTTGGACTGCGGTTCTTGATGTACACCGTAGTGCTTACTGTGTCCGTCCAAAAGTCGTAGGTGAGCCGAGCCGCGTGCAACATGGAGCGCGCCGACTCAACAATGGTGCTTTTCACACGTTCTACTACGCCGTTCTGCTGGGGTAAGTATGGCGCGGTGCGCTGCACCTTGATGCTTGCTGCTGCGAGGTAGTCCTTAAACTCCTTGCTCAGGTACTCTCCACCGCGGTCGCTGCGCAGCGCCTTGATTTTCTTGCCATTCTGGTTCTCCACCATGGCCTTGAACTCCTTGAACCTGTCAAAGCACTGGTCCTTGGAGGAAAGGAAGTACACAGCAGTATAACGGCTGAAATCATCAATGATGGTGAGAAAATATCTAGAGCCTCCAAAGCTCTGGGTCTGCATTGGGCCACACAAGTCTGTGTGGACCAGTTCCAGCACCTCCTTCGCGCGATCTCCTGCTCCAGAGCGCCTCGCGATGTTGCTTCCCCTCCAAACAGCCGATGCAAAACTGCTGCTCAAAGTTAGAGATGGTGGGCAACTCACGCACCATCNAAGTCGTAGGTGAGCCGAGCCGCGTGCAACATGGAGCGCGCCGACTCAACAATGGTGCTTTTCACACGTTCTACTACGCCGTTCTGCTGGGGTAAGTATGGCGCGGTGCGCTGCACCTTGATGCTTGCTGCTGCGAGGTAGTCCTTAAACTCCTTGCTCAGGTACTCTCCACCGCGGTCGCTGCGCAGCGCCTTGATTTTCTTGCCATTCTGGTTCTCCACCATGGCCTTGAACTCCTTGAACCTGTCAAAGCACTGGTCCTTGGAGGAAAGGAAGTACACAGCAGTATAACGGCTGAAATCATCAATGATGGTGAGAAAATATCTAGAGCCTCCAAAGCTCTGGGTCTGCATTGGGCCACACAAGTCTGTGTGGACCAGTTCCAGCACCTCCTTCACGCGCTCTCCTGCTCTAGAGAACGCCTCACGATGTTGTTTCCCCTCCAAACAGCCGATGCAAAACTGCTGCTCGAAGTTAGAGATGGTGGGCAAGTCACGCACCATCTGCTTCATTTGAAGCTGCTGTAAGGCGCGAATGCCGATGTGGCCGTAGCACGCATGCCAGATTTCACCATCGGTGGCCTGCACCATTGCTTTAAGCTTCTGCTAACGCGGGATCTTGGTCATCCCAAGCAGGCGGTACATATCGCCTTCTTTCACCGACTTGGCCAACTCCTCTCCTGTTTTCTTGTCGAGGATGTAGCCATAATCATCGTCAAAGACGACGTGCCATCCTGTGTTGGTGAGAGAGGACACTGAGAGAAGGTTGAACGTAGCATCAGGGACATAAAACACACCATGGAACACTCCCACTTCAATGCCACGTGGGGTCTCCAACAACATCTCCAGAATCCCAATCCCCTCAACATACACCACCCGATCATCACCCATAGCGATAGGACAGGGAGGGATGGACAGTAGGTGTGTAAACCACTCCTTGTGATGTGTGAGGCTCTTGGTACATCCTGAGTCCTTGTACCATGCGAGATCCGCCTTCTCGACCTGCGACATGTCAGACTTCGCCATGAAGAGACGGTCGCGCACCTCCTTGGCCACATTCATGTTGCCGAAATGGCGCACGCCAGTCTGGTTCTGCTGCTGTTGCTGCTGCTGCCGCTGACGTTGCTGCGACTGCTGCTGCTGTTGCTCTGGAGACTGTTGTTTTTGCTACTGCTGCTGCTCCTTCTGGTCCCTCTTGAACTTGAAGCATTCTTTCTTGTAGTGACCCACTTTTTGGCAATAGTGGCACTTGCCTTTCTTCTTGCCTCTCTGCTGCCCGCACTACTGCTGCTGCTGGTTGCGTGAGCCCATGGATATGAAAGCTGCTTCACGGCTGCTGATGCCATTGTGCTTTGCTGCATTGCGATGCAGTTCCACCTGCACCAGGTGCGTGTAGATGAAGTCGAGGTCGAGAGTCGGCCGGCACTCCAACGTCTCTCGCACCGTGTCATAGCTCCTTGGGAGTCCCTTCAGCAAGAGGAGGACAAAGCGCGTGTCTTCTGCAGGGTTGGTGGCCGCTTTCAGCTACTTTGCCAGCTCCTTTGCCCTATCCAAGTACGCCTCCATCCCTTCGCCACCCTGCATTTTTAACTCCATCATCTTCTCCTCCAAAAGCATGAGGAATGCAAGATCCTTGCTCTCATACTTCTTGCACAATGTGTCCCACCCCTCTTTTGCAGTAGCCTTGTCACTCACGTACTGAAGATGCGGGTTGGAGATCGTGTTGACAAGCAAACTGTACGCATGCCTGTCCTTCTTCCACTCCCCATATGCCGCCGCTGCAGTTGTAGATGAACTTGCATCTGCTGCATCTTTCTGCGGCGTCTTCCCCGCCACCACCATTGCTGCGGTAATGCCTTTTGCCTGTGGAGGCGGAGCGCGCTCGTCGCCGCTCACCACCTCCCACAAGCCCTTCTCCTCCAAAAGGAGGCGGGTACGGATCTTCCAAAACGTAAAGTTGGCGCATCCCTCCAGCCTCTCCAAAGGCTGGGCTACTGTCACAACGCCAGCTGCTGCCATTTTGAGCCTTGGTGATGCTCAGCGCTGCCCTTGGATGGGGGCGCTACCCCTGCTTCTGCTGCTGCTTCTGCCAGAAATCTGTCTGACAAAAAATGGACTTTAGATGCCAGCAGACTGGGAATTTTGAAAACAAGAGCCTACCACTGGAAACTTCAGCTCAAAACCTTTCACATCAACCTATAAAACAGGGTCATCAAAGGGGGATTTTAAAAGATATGCCCTCTTGAAAACAAGGTATGATTCTGCTCCTACTCCAACTCAGACCAGCCAGCTTGTAAACGGCGTTTCTCCCAAACGAATCGATGGAATGCAAATATTTTTTGCACCAATGGAAAGCTCAGGAAAAATACTACAATTCGCATGTGCCACTTTTCAAAATTTGACAAAGAAACAAGAGAGTTTTGGTCATCAGAAGGCGACAGTCTTACTCATAGAGAAGAGTGTAGCCCTGGCTGACCTCGTTTTGAGCATAACTCTCAATCCGACCGTTGGATCGTCGCGACCTTGGGCTCGTTGGAAAACTTATCTCTTAAAGATCCAGTGGTCGATTGTCAAATTAGGTGAAGTTTTTAGCCCAACCCGTCACTCTCAAAGTGACGGCCTGTGCTGGCTGAAAGTGGCAGAACTTGGCTCTGATACCAATTGTTGTATCTTGAGGAGAGAGGGAGCTTTGGAGCAGCGAGCATGTGGGACTGGAAGGACATCACTTGTGCTGAAGAATGGTTGTTGAATCACTCAAAATAATGGAGTACATATAGAGTTAGAGCTTGGGCAAGTCAGCCCTCTCACAAGCCCCGCCACTTAGCCATGGAGGCTAAGGCTCACACACTAGAGTCCATAATCTCACACAAGGGAGGAAATCAGCCTAGAAATCAGGCTGACCACTCACACACGACCTAGAGAGCTAGAAAATACTCTCATGGTACACTCCTAGTGGTCACATAACCCACAATCCCATAGAGAATCGCCATGAATCCATGGGTAGCACACAAAGATCTCACCTCACCTAAAAAGGAGAGGTACATTTTTCCTAGTCAGCACACTCTGACAAGGCAACCCAAGAATCTAGGACCTTTTTTGATATTTCTCCCATCAGGTCTTGACCCTGGATCTCTTGCCTTTTTCTTTTCTCAAGCTAAGGCATGGAGTCATTGCCCATGGTCACCCGGATATCGGCGGTCGATGACTCCGAAAACTTTGAAAATTCATATCTCACAATCCGACCGTTGGATCGGCCTCAAACTTGGACCTTAGACATTTTGCCACCTAATCGTTCCAAAAGTGAGGTCAGATTGACGATCGAAGCAAGCATCTGGTACTTTCCTGGAACTTGCTCCTGTGGACCTGAAACTGAGTCGGATGGCTCCTTTCCCAATTCAAGTCACACCACTTAGCCATGGATGCTAAGATTCACACACTAGAGTCCATAATCTCACACAAGGGAGGAAATCAGCCTAGCAATCAGGCTCACCACTCAGACATGACCTAGAGGGCTAGAAATGCTCTCGTGGCATACTCCTAGTGGTCACATAACCCACAATCCCATGGAGAATTGCCATGTATCCATGGCTAGTACACAAGGATCTCACCTCACCTAAAAAGTAAGGAGAGCTACGTTTTTCTTAGTCAGTACACTCTGACAAGGCAACCCAAGAATCTAGGACCTTTTTGTAGATTTCTCCCATAAGGTCTTGACCCTAGACCTCTTGCCCTTTTTGTTTTCTCAGGCTAAGGCATGGAGCCATTACCCATGGTCACCCGGATATCGGCGGTCGATGACCCCGAAAACTTTCAAAATTCATATCTCCCAATCCAACCGTTGGATTGGCCTGAAACTTGGACCGTAGACATTTTGCCACCTAATTGGCAAAATGTCTGCGGTCCAATGTCTTCTCATCGGTGAAGTTGGATTGTCCATCGGAGCAGGCATTTGGTGATTTCGTGGAACTTGTTCTCGTGGACCTGAAACTGAGCCAGATGGCTCGTTTTCCAACAGTTGTTCTAAGCCCCAGGAGCTAGCTCCTCGCGCAAAAGTGACCAGGTACTAATGATACAATGCAAGGAAGTGATTCTTACAAAGTGCTTAGTATAGAATAGGATCCTGAGGGTGATGTATCCTCCTAATTGCAATACTAAGAGTAGTTGGCAAGTGGTATTGTGTCGGTCTCGTTTTCTGGCCCGTTGTCTCAAGCCAGTTAACAAAGGGTTATGGACCAACATTGACTAGTTCTAAGGCACGCTTCTGCGCGCTCTATTGCCTTCTCTTGATTTGCAAAGAGCATGAACTCCATCTGCTTCATTCATTCCATTTGCTCCATCATCTCAAATGACGTGTGTTGGCACCAAGTAAACTGTTGGGAAAGGAGCCATCCGGCTCAGTTTCGGGTCCACAAGAGCAAGTTCCAGGAAGCTACCAGATGCCTACTCCGATCGTCAATCCGACTTCACCATTGGAAAGATCAGGTGGCAAATTGTCTAC
The DNA here is from genome assembly GCA_023375785.1 of Penium margaritaceum. Taxonomy (NCBI): domain Eukaryota; kingdom Viridiplantae; phylum Streptophyta; class Zygnematophyceae; order Desmidiales; family Peniaceae; genus Penium; species Penium margaritaceum. The sequence continues at coordinate 107,658 of SZWC01007413.1, forward strand.
GGTCCAAGTTTCAGCCCGATCCAACGGTCGGATTGGGAGATATCAATTTTCGAAGTTTCGGGGGTCATGGACCGTCGATGTCTGGGTGGGCATGGGTGATGGCTCCATGCCTTAGCCTGAGAAAAGAAAAAGGCAAGAGGTCCAGGGTCAGGACCTGATAGGAGAAATATCCAAAAAGGTCCTTGGTCTTAGGATTGCCTTGTCAGAGTGTGCTGACTAGGATAAAGGTACCTCTCCTTACTTTTTAGGTGAGGTGAGATCCTTGTGTGCTAGCCATGGACACATGGCGATTCTCCATGGGTTTGTGGGTTATGTGACCACTAGGAGTGTGCCATGAGAGCATTCTCTAGCTCTCTAGGTCGTGTGTGAGTGGTCAGCCTGATTGCTAGGCTGATTTCCTCCCTTGTGTGAGATTATGGATTCTAGTGTGTGAGCCTTAGCCTCCATGGNTGGGTGGGCATGGGTGATGGCTCCATGCCTTAGCCTGAGAAAAGAAAAAGGCAAGAGGTCCAGGGTCAGGACCTGATAGGAGAAATATCCAAAAAGGTCCTTGGTCTTAGGATTGCCTTGTCAGAGTGTGCTGACTAGGATAAAGGTACCTCTCCTTACTTTTTAGGTGAGGTGAGATCCTTGTGTGCTAGCCATGGACACATGGCGATTCTCCATGGGTTTGTGGGTTATGTGACCACTAGGAGTGTGCCATGAGAGCATTCTCTAGCTCTCTAGGTCGTGTGTGAGTGGTCAGCCTGATTGCTAGGCTGATTTCCTCCCTTGTGTGAGATTATGGATTCTAGTGTGTGAGCCTTAGCCTCCATGGCTAAGTGGTGTGGCTTGTGAGAGGGCTGACTTGCCCAAGCTCTAGCTCTATATGTACTCCATCATTTTGAGTGATTGAACAACCATTCTTCAGCACAAGTGATGCCCTTTCAGTCCCACATGCTCGCTGCTCCAAGGCTCCCTCTCTCCTCCAGATCCAACATTTGGTATCAGAGCCAAGTTCTGCCACTTTTAGCCAGCACAGGCCGTCACTTTGAGAGTGACGGGTTGGGGTGAAACCTTCACCAAATTTGACGATCGACCACTGGATCTTCAAGTTCAGAAGACAAGCTTTCCAACGAGCCCAAGATCGCGAAGATCCAACGGTCGGATTGAGAGTTATGCTCAAAACGAGGTCGGCCAGGGCTACACTCTTCTCTATGAGTAAGACTGTCGCCTTGTGATGACCATAACTCTCTCGTTTCTTTGTCAAATTTACAAAGTGGCACATGCGAATTGTATTATTTTTCCTAAGCTTTCCATTGGTGCAAAAATATTTGCATTCCATCGATTCGTTTGGGAGAAACGCCGTTTACAAGCTGGCTGGCCTGAGTTGGAGTAGGAGCAGAAGCATACCCTGTTTTCAAGAGGGCATATCTTTTGAAATCCCCTGTTGATGACCCTGTTTTATGGGTGGATCTGAAAGGTTTTGAGCTGAATTTTCCAGTGGTGGGCTCTGTTTTTTAAAATTCCCAGTCTGCTGGCATCTACAGTCCGTTTTCTGTCAGACAGATTTCTGGCAGAAGTAGCAGCAGAAGCAGGGGTAGCGCCGCCATCCAAGGGCAGCGCTGAGCATCACCAAGGCTCAAAATGGCAGCAGCTGGCGTTGTGACAGCAGCCCAGCCTTTGGAGAGGCTGGAGGGACGCGCCAACTTCACGTTTTGGAAGATCCGTACCCGCCTCCTTTTGGAGGAGAGGGGCTTGTGGGAGGTGGTGAGCGGCGACGAGCCGGCTCCAGTTCCGCAGGCAAAAGGCATCACCGCAGCACAGGTGGTGGCGGGGAAGACGCCGCAAAAGGGTGCAGCTGATGCGGGTTCTTCTGCAGCTGTACCAGCGACGTATGAGGAGTGGAAGAAGAAGGACAGGCAGGCCTATAGGTTGCTTGTCAACACCATCTCCAACCCGCATCTTCAGTACGTGAGTGACAAGGCTACTGCAAAGGAGGGGTGGGACACATTGTGCAAGAAGTATGAGAGCAAGGATCCTGCATTCCTCATGCTTTTGGAGGAAAAGATGATGGCGCTGAAAATGCAGGGTGGTGAAGGGATGGAGGCGTATCTGGACAGGGCTAAGGAGCTGGCGAAGCAGCTGAGAGCGGCCGGCAACCCTGTGGAAGAGACGCGCTTCATCCTCCTCTTGCTGAGGGGACTCCCAACCAGCTACGACACGGTGCGAGAGACGCTGGAGTGCCAGCCAACTCTCGACCTCGATTTCATCTGCACACACCTGGTGCAGGTGGAATTGCGTCGCAATGCAGCAAAGCGCAATGGCGGCGGCAGCAGTGAAGCAGCTTTTGTAGCCACAAGCTCACGCAACCAGCAGCAGCAGTCTGGGCAGCAAAGAGGCAAGAAGAAAGGCAAATGCCACTACTGCCAGAAAGAGGGACACTACAAGAAGGAGTGTTTCAAACTCAAGAGGGATCAGAAGGAGCAGCAGCAGCAGCAGCAGCAAAAGCAGACGTCTCCACAGCAGCAACAGCAGCAGTCACAGCAGCGTCAGCAACAGCAGCAGCAGCAGAACCAGGCAGGAGTACGCCACTTTGGCAACATGAACGTGGCGAAGGAGGTGCGCGACCGTCTCTTCATGGCGAAGTCTGACATGTCGCAGATGGAGAAGGCGGATCTCGCATGGTACAAGGACTCAGGGTGTACCAAGAGCCTGACGCACCACAAGGAGTGGTTCACACAGCTGCTGTCCATCCCTCCCCGTCCTATTGCAATGGGTGATGATCGTATGGTGTATGCTGAGGGGATTGGGATTGTGGAGATGTGGTTGGAGACCCC
>SZWC01007414.1:19965-40848 GCA_023375785.1 Penium margaritaceum
CTCTCTCTCTCTCTCTCTCTCTCTCTCTCTCTCTCTCTTTCTCTCTCTTTCTCTCTCTCTCCTTCCCTCTCTCTCGGACACTCACGCTTATGCTCACATTATCTCCATCCCTGTGACTGAAGAATGTTTTCCTCATGTGTACATTGAAAATTGTTTTTGTTATCGCTTTTCCTTGTTTTCCAAGATGCACGTGGATCTCTGTTCCAACAAGATTTTTCTATTTCTTGTATGTGCAGAAAACCATTCAAACCATATTTTTTCACAAGGAGAGAGAGAAGTTTGGCCATCCCTTGCAGTTGAACTTTATGACCATGTTTTTGTATGTTGGCACTCTATATGCCTAGGAGATGCACGTGCCCCTCCCTTCTCTCCCCTCATGCATGTTTTCTCTTTTTCTATTTCTGTCTCTCTTCATTGATCTGTCTCATTTCCGTCTTAAGCCAGACACACATGAGTGTAAAATGATGAATATGAAACAACTTATGCACATATTACTCAACATATTGGCTACCTGAGGATTGCTCACTCTTGTAAGGTGTCTGGGGTGACCCTTTTCTTAACCCTGGCACTTGCCATGAGTGAAAGCATCCAGGAAAGCATTGCCAAGTTGAGTAACAAAAGGAACATCAAGGAGGGAAAACTATGCCAAACATTTTCTGAGATTTTCCGCACTTTTCGATTACAAGGGGTACTTTGTAACCCAAAAAAACAAATAGGGATTTTTGACTCCCGTCCGGGATTCCCATGGACGCCCGTCGGCTGGAATCCCCATCGAAGTCCACCCCCCCCCCCAACTCCCCACCGCTTCTCGGCAGCCCACTGGCCGCCCGTTCCACCGCGGCCCTCAATGGCAAGGGCCTCGATCGACGGGCGGGTGGGTGGGCTAGTGGGCTGCAAAAGGCGGGGGGGGGGTGGAGGAGGGAGGGGTTGGGGTTGACGAAGTGCCAACCGACGGATGTCGGCCGAAAATCCCCCCCCACCCCCCGATGCTATCGCGACGGTCGCGATCGACAGCATACCCGATTTCACCATGCTTAAGCAGCGACATGCGTTGATGTTTGAGCATGGTGAAAACGGGGGGGCGGATTAGGCTTTTTTTCGCCGGACGGTGGCGGGTTAGGCTTGTTGTTTTGGCGGAGGGGCGAATGAGGCTTATCGTTCTGGCGGAGGGGCGGATGAGGCTTATCGTTCTGGTAGAGGGGCGGATGGGGCTTATCGTTCCGACGGAGGGGCGGATGGGGCTTATTGTTCCGACGGAGGGGTACATGAGGGTCAAGGGTGACAAAACAAGGGGTAATCGGCATTTTCACCGTTCCAAATATGTGTTTTATATCCAATGCCCGCTCGTTAACATCGCCATATCCACCATTTTTGCACTTTAAAGCTGAAACACCCACAAGTCGGAGAAAAGGTATGAAGTAACCATGAAAGCGTACGAACACCATGTCGAAGCATAAAATGTAGCGTCGGAATGCTCACGTCATTTTTTCAGTCGAACAATCACAAACCTTTCTTTCGATGGGGTTGTGACTATTCCAAGGAGGTGTTTGCATGGGGTTTGGGTGGGGGGTCCAAAACATCCCATGTTGAAAGGGAACCAGCTGGGCCCCGCTATCGCGAGGCCCAGCAGGTGCCCGCACAAAAAAAAACCCTCAACCCCGAATTACATTCGGGGTAGGCTTTGAACCCATTTTTCATAGTAAACAGGGGGGATTTGCATACAGAGACATAATATGGACACATGTGTTTCGCACAGTCACGATCGGTCCGAAGAAGCAAATGGGAGGGGGGGAGGCTGTTACGTACCAAACGTACACGAGTCCCTAATGTTCTCGAGTGGGCATTTTTATTATTGCGCTAACAGCCCATCGCGCCGCGAGGACCAGGATATTCACTCTGACAGCCGAGGGCAAACTGGCCAAGTGCCCTGCCCACAATGGATAAGAAAGAGTAGTAATAAACCCATCGTTTCGCCATATAAAGCAGCGATGTCCATCGTCAAGAACAAACCGACGGTGGTGTGTAGAGTCGAAAACAGAAAGACGGCGGTGTCCATAGTAAAAAACGACATGATAGCGGTGCTCGTGTTTTTCATTGTGCGAGCGAAAACGGGCACGGCTGATATCTATTCATGTATATTTGACATGGATTTTGACTTTGAGCTTCGCCGGTCATTGCGACGTCGCAGGTGGAGTTTCGCGACGAAACCTCCCTGCGAGCTCACAATGACCCTGCCAAACCCCCCATCTAAACTAGGGGGTTTGTTGTTGGTTTGGGGGGTTGACAGGATTTGGCGCACGCTGTGATAGACAAAAGGGCATCTAACAGGCCCCGCTGCCGCGGGGCCCAAAAGGTGCCTGTACAAGTAAAAGGATATAACCCAAACTCCCTAGTATAAGGAGGGGTTTTGTCGGATACTAGGGGGGGGAGGGGGTTGCGAGATACGGTGCACGTGTGATAGAAGAATGGGAATCTGTCGGGCCCCACTACCGCGGGGCCTGTCAGATGTCCATGCAAGTGAAAAAATAAAACCCGAACCCCCAGTGTTACTAGGAGGTTTGTCCGATATTGGGGTGGTTTGCGAGAGTTAGAAACCTAGGCAGCAGCTTGGGGGAGCATGCATTGTTGATGCAGCGTGCGGGCTTCCACGGTCGTTGCTTAACTCTGCTGCCCCCTCAATCTGCTGCTCTATAGACTAAATCTGGAGGCTCTAGGTTTGTTACTCAGAAGTGCGCGCGCCAGTGTTTGCGCTGATTAGTAATGAAGAATGAGCAACAATGGGAGAACCCTCCAAGTTCTAGCTCCCCTCCACTAGTGTAGAACTTGTTACTCAGCTAACCAATCAATCAAAAAATAGTACTAGACCTATTTTCTGGCATGCAAGGTTTTCTCGGTGAGCCCTGCCAGATGCTCGACAGCCCAAAACCCAGGCCTCGTCCGTTTTGCCTGAAAATTGGACCATACCATAATACCAACGCAGCAAACGCAGTCGTGTGGTCAGAATTAGCTAGAAAGATAGCTTCAAGAAGTTATGGCTACACGAACCCAGGCAGTGCCTATGACAGTCAACGATGCCAAAGAGGACCATACAACAGGAGACATGGACCCTAGGCATCGCATGATGCTGCAAACGCAATGCCACATCCAGACATATCGCTAGGTGTATGCAGACAACATCTACAGTGGCAGTGACCACCGGCGGCCTGACCACCGAGGAGGCCTGCCGATGGAGCTGAGCGCATTGCCAGAGAGGAGGCTCCAGCGACGGGTGAATGGGCCTCAGCGTGCGTCGGCTCCACCGAGCGACACTCCAGCAGCGTCAAGTCTCACCGTCAGTCATCTACATGACGATGTACACAAGCCGGGAGGACGAAACAGAGTACAATGAGAAATGCAAGAAAACCAACACTCCCCCATGACTCACAGGCGCATTGCACATGTGCAGGCACAGACACAGTCAACGACCAAACTCCCCCAAGCCAAGCAGAGACGCAAGCAGGGTCAGAGAGAAACACTCATAGACGCATGCCGAATGAACTCACTGCTTTCTTGAACGAGTCGCGCTTCAGTGCCTTGGTCAAGAAGTCAGCCAATTGCCGTGCTGTCTCGACCCACACGATGCTGACGCTGCTGTCATGCAACAACAAACGCACATTGTGATACTCAACATTGATGTGCTTTGTGCGTATGTGATGCACGCCGTCATTGTCGGCGATGGCCATGGCACTCTCATTGTCACAGTGCAACGTGATGGATGTGACGGACTGACGCAACTCAGACAATAGAGGGCGCAACCACACACTCTCACATGCGCTTGAGCCAAGAGCAACGTACTCAGCCTCAGCAGTGCTACGTGCAACGCATGCCTGCTAGCCACTACGCCAGGACACAGCTGTGTCGCCAATCAGAAAGATCCAACCTGTGCGACTCTTACCGTCTGGACTGCCGGCCCAGTCACTATCAGTGTAGCCCACCGCGACAATAGACGGCTGACGACGGAACATGAGACCTCGCCGAGGAGTCGAGACAACATAGTGCAGTACTCGGATCGCGCCATCGTAGTGGAAGTGACGCGACTCCTGAAAAAACTGGGCCAGTAGGTTGACGGCAAACGCGATGTCTGGGCGCGTCGTCATCGCCAAGAACATCAATGACCCGATGACTTAAAGGTATGTGGTCACGTCAACTGGCTCCCCCACAACGGCTGGGTCAGGAATCTTCAGCTTTGGCTGGCCATCGGGTGACATGGGTGAGGATACGCTCAGCACGAGTGGCAGGTCCTCCGCAAAGCGGGTGGACAGTGTCTACACATAGGCAGCTTGGTGGATGTGCAGGACGCTCTGGGAGCGATCATGCTCGAGCTCCATGCCCAGGAAGACTCTGGCAGACCCAAGGTCCTTCATCTGGTAGGCGACGTGCAGCACATCCTTGACACGCTGGATGGCAGCCGTGTTTGGTGATGCAATGAGTAGATCGTTGACGAAAAATGAGTACAGCGGCAAAGGTCTGGCCTCGCGGACTGAAAAACAGTGCGGGGTCAGCGGTGGTGCGCTGGAGCCCGCCACGAAGGAGCGTGCTGTTGATTTCTTGGTTCCAGCACCGAGACGACTACTTTAGGCTATAAAGGGCCTTACGTAGTCGCCAGACTCTCCAAGTTCCGTCGTCGAAGCTTGGGGGTTGCACCATGTAGAGCTCCTCACCCTCCTGTGAACCATGGAGAAAAGCTTTGCTCACGTCCATTCGATGCAGCTCCCACCCGTACTGGGCGACCAAACTGAAGAGTGCCCGGCTAGTGGAGAACCGGCCAACTGGGGCAAAGATCTGGTTGTAGTCAACCTCAGGAATCTGGACTAACCCCTTGGCTGTAAGGCGAGCCTTCTACTTGTCCAAGGACCCGTCGGGCTTCCACTTGCGCCCAAAGACCCACCTGACGCCGATGGCCTTTCGTCCGGGGGAAAGGTTGACGATGTCACACACGTGGTGCTGTCAGATAGCGGGGAGCTCATCGACCTAGGCAGCGTCCCACTGTGCGGCCTCAAGAGAGGCTCGTGCCTCGCGTAGGGTGTCTGGGTCCTCCGGGCGTACTGTGGAGCAGACAGAGAGAGCGTGTGCAACTTGAGCCCCAGGTGGGATGCGCGCGAGTGCAGCCGCGACAGCGTACCGATGCTCATGATGAAACATGGCGTAGCCCAGTGCGGAGCCCCAGTGAAGGTCTACAATGATGGCCGAGGTGGTCGGGCCGAGGGCCGTGGTGCCAGGGTCCCCACTCACGACCGTGGGAGTGGAGGAGACACGTGGAGCCACCGGGGATCGAGGCGCCACGGAACGCGGAGCAACGATCTATGCGCTCACTGACGGTTTGGGCCGGAGGCTGCCGCCTGGGCCTCGCGTGTAGAGTGGCAAGACAGGTGGTGGCACTGAGTCCGTCGGGCTGATGGAGGCAGACAGGGTTGTTGGCCCGGAGGGACCAGCTGACGCGACTGGGTCTACTGGCCTAGAGGGACCAGTGGATGCGACTGGGGTTGCTGGCCCGGAGGGACCAGAGGGCGCGAGTGGGGCTGCTGGCCCGGAGGGACCAGCGGACGCGGCTAGGGGTGCCGGCCCGGAGGGACCAGCGGATGCGACTGTGGCTGCTGGCTCAGAGGGACCAGCGGGCGCGACTGAGGCTGCTGGCTCGGAGGGACCAACGGATGCAACTGGGGGTGCCGGCCCAGAGAGACCAGTGGACACAACTGGGGGTTCCGGCCCAGAGGGACCAGCGGACGCGACAGAGGGTGCCGGCCCGGAGGGACCAGCAGACGCGACTGGGGTTGTTGACCCGGAGGGACCAGCTGACGCGAGTGGGGCTGCTGGCCCACAGGGACCAACAAACGCGACTGGGGCTGCTGGCCCGGAGGGACCAGCGGATGCGACTGGGGCTCCTTGCCCGGACGGACTAGCGAACGCGACTAGGGGTGCTAGCCTAAAGGGACCAGCGGGCGCGACTGGGGGTGCCGACCCGGAGGGACCAGCGGGCACGACTGGGACTGCTGGCCCAGAGGGACCAGTGGGCGCGACTGGGGGTGCCGGCCTCGAGGGACCAGCGTGCATGACTGGGGCTGCTGGCTCGGAGGGACCAGCAAAACGCGAGTGGGGGTGCCAGCCCAGAGGGACCAGCGGGCGCGACTGGGGCTGCTGGCTCGGAGGGACCAGCGGACGCGACTGGGGCTAAGGTTGGGGCTGCTAGCCCGTAGGGACCAGCAAACGCGACTGGGCCTGCTGGCTCGGAGGGACCAACAGACGCGACGTGGGCTGCTGGCTCGGATGGACTAGCGAATGCGACTGGGGGTGCCGGCCCGGAGGGACCAGCGTGCGCGATTGGGGCTGCTGGCTCGGAGGGACCAGCGAACGCGACTGGGGCTGGGGCTGCTGGCCTGAAGGGACCAGCAGACGCGACTGAGACTGCCGGTTAGGAGGGACTGAGGGATGTGTCACCTGGAAGCGGCAGCACGAAGGATGGACTCACCACTCCCCCACTTGACGGGATAGACACAGACGAGCCAGAGCGAATGAGGTCGCGAGGAAACAGGTCCTCAAAGAAGAGGGTGTCCCGGGACTCAATGATGCAGTGCTGGGAGGGATCCCAGAAGCGCCAGGCCTTGGACTGACAAGAGACAGCGAGGAAGGTGCAAGGACGTCCGCGAGGGGCGAGCTTACCGCCCTACTACGGGACGGGCAGCCACACAATGGCCACGTACCCCCAGACGCGAGCCGGGCAAAGGTCAGCTTGCTGATCGCACCAATGCTAGTACGGTGTGTACTGGCGGGGAAGGGGACTGTGGGGAATCCGGTTCCAGACCCAGGTCATGTAGGCCATGGCTTCAAAATAGAAGCCCTCGGAGAGACCAGACTCGACCCGCATGGTGCGGACGGCGTCGAACATAGTACGGTTCCACCATTCGGAGACACCGTTCATGGCGGGTGTGGAAGGCGCGGATGTTTCATGACGAATTTTGCGGGAGGCGAGAAAGGTTGCGGCCTCACCTAGGTACTCACCACCGCGATCGGAGCAAAAGCGGTGGAGAGAGCGGCCGCACTCGTGCTCCGGAAGGACAAGCCAGTCCTGGATGCTGTGGGTGACATCGCATTTCTACTAAAGGCAGAAGACCCAGCGGTAGCGAGAAAAGTTGTCAGTGAGGGTGATGATGTAGCGACCATGCTCGTCGATAGACTTGGTGGGGAGAGGACCCATGACGTCCGAATGGACAAGGGCGAGGGGGGCGGACGCACGGGAGGAAGACAAGGGATACGTGGAACGGTACATCTTCCCCTGAACGTAGTCAATGCACTCAGTTGGGCACGGGAGGGGAAACGTCTCTGGGTCAAGGCCCTTGGCCGGCTGGGTGCCGAGCATGCTGTCTACTGCGGCAGAGTGGACGTGGCAGAGGCGGCGGTGCAAGAGGCGAGTGTGCTGAGGAGAAAGCGTACCGGTGACAAACACATGGCCTGTGGCAGCTGAAGGGGAGGAGACGGAAGGAGAGGAGGAGAGGCGAGGTACATGCCACAAGTTGCCATGGGCGGTGGCATGTAGCACAACAAGGCCAGACAAATGCAACGACACAGTGCCAATACCATGCGAGTGCACAACGTCCATGCTCATGCGGTGAAGGGCACTGACGGACAGAAGGCTGAGCTCAAGACCAGGGACAAAGAGGACATTGGTCAAAAAGACGTCACCAGAGAGACCACAGAAACGAACGACGCCAACACCATGGACAAGCAACACGTGGCCAGAGCCTGTCCGGACACCGGAAACATCACCTACAGGACTGAGCATACTTAAGGCCTCACGATAGGCCGTCATGTGATCCGTGGCCCCAGAGTCGATCCAGGTCTCAGCAGGGTCTTGGACCGGGGTCGCAAGATCACTAACAGTCACATGGCAACAAGCAAGGGATGCGGATGCGGTGGAAGGAGGTGTGAATCGAGACTGCCAATCGTCAAGCCAAGCAATGTCGTCCTTGGAGGGCGTAGCGGAGACCATGAGAGACGACGAGACAGATGAGGAAACAGGACACAACCATAGCTCGGTTTGAGTCATGTAGGGCTGGACAAGGGAGCAGGAAGTGATGTAACTCGCACTTCCTTGGGGAAAAGGGTGAGGCATGCCGAGCTGGAGCGCGATGAACTGCTCAAGCTGGCGCTCATGGGAGGATGGCCCGGGAGTGTAGATAGAGTGCGGGGTGATGGCGCCGGAGCCCGGGTAGAAGGAGGACTGCGTCGGCGGTGACGGTTTCGGCGCTGGTGTCGGCAAGACTGGCGAAGCAACTGGAGTGGTGGAGCTATTAGACAAGGCAGAGGTGTCAGAGCCGGCGACAGCCACGGCGGCAAAGGCAAGACGGCGCTCGCGTTGGCGACGCATAGTGGCGATGATGCGAGCCTCATCCGTCGGTAGAGGGCACGTGTACCACCCATGCCCGGGCTGACCACAGTTGTGGCAAACCGAGCCGCCAGCGCTGCACTCGGTCGACGACTGCTACTATTGCTGTTGCTGACCTTTGCCTTTCTTGTTCCGACGCTTCTTCTTCCCCGACGAGGATGAGGTAGTTGCGGCGGGAGAGGCGACGGCTACGGAGGCGACGGTAGGGGAGGCGATGGTAGGGGAGATGGCGGCCTCCGTGCGCTGGAGTCGGGAGTCCATACCGGCTTCCTCAATGCGGAGGAAGAGCTCATATGCCCAAGGCATGAGGATGCCCTGGGCCGCCATGGTGGAGAGAACGTCGTGAGGGTAGTGGACGAAGACGTTTGCGTACGCTTCAGTGGCACCGCGCTTGATGGTGAGGAGCGCAGCCAAAGGGGTTGGGGCAGTGGTCCCGAGGCGACGAAGGATGTCCTCCGCCCGCTGCCAGTAGGAGGTGACCGTCTCGGTGTCCCCAATGTACAGGGAATTGAACTCCCATAGCAAGCGGCTAGTCTCAGCGTCGCTAGAGAGGCGATGGGGATGAGTGAGAAGGCGTCACGCCACTATAGGGTCTGGGGTAACGCCAACGATGAAGTCGCCCAAGTATGGCTCGAGGGCGAGGCGTGGACCGCAGGGGCGACAGGGACAAGAGCCCGGACGGCACGACCAGTGTCATACAGGTGGTCGGCCAGGGTGGCATCATACGGCAGGGTGTGCCCTCACCTTGCGCCCAGATACAATAGCTGAGCTCCCAGTTCCGGAACTGCTCGCCGGCGTGAAGCGGTGGCGGCGGCATCTCAAAGTCGTTTTGCCTGCGACCGGCACCCAGAGTGGGGCCAAGGACGGAGGTCACTGTGTGCCGCTAGCACAAAGTCTGTTGTTGTGCGAGGTTTTGCGTGGCAGCAAACACAGCTGGGCTGGCGCGCCCTGTAGAGGGGAAGGACGGAGGCGCATTGGCAGTAGACTCAGAGACTAACGGTTACTGTGTCGCAAGCTGCTGTATCAAGGTGGCGAGCTATTCGTGAAGAGCAGCAAGGGGGGCAGGGTTATCGCCAACGACGTCAGAGGGCTGCTCGTGCCATTTTTCCTCCTGTTGCTGTTGTTGTTGCTTTTGTTGTTGCTGCTGCTCCTCCTATTGCTGCTCCTACTGTTCTTGCTACTCTTGTTGTTCCTGCTGCTGCTACTCTTGCTGCTACTACTGCCGCCGCTGCTGCTGCTGCTACTACTCCAACCGCTGGAAGAAAGGGGGGGTGGGGTCCCCCCATCAGAGGAGGACTCCTCCCCAGTGGGGCTACCAGCCATGGTGTGATGACCTTTGTATTGTTGTTTTTTTGTGGGTTGCTGACGTTAGCAATGGGGTCTGTTGAGGGTGGTGGACGACGTGCCCACCCTTAGGATGACTTCACCCTTCCCTTACCCCTTTCTTTGGTTTTTCTTTAGTTGATGACATCAGTAGTGACATCAGTAGCGGGATGCTGACGTCAGCAGTGGCGGTTGTTGGGGCCATTGCTGCAGCTACTGTTGCTGTAGCTGCTGTTGCTGCTGCTGCTGTTGCTGCTCCTGCTGCTGGTGCTGCGGCTGCTAGTGCAATTGGTACTGCTGCTACTGCTGCTACAGCTATTGCTGCTACTACCACTACTACTGTTGCTGTTGCTGCTGTTGCTGCTGCTACCACTACTGCTACTGCTGCTACGGCTGCAGTTGTAGCAGCACTTGTTGCTGTTGCGAGCTGCTCTGGCTGTAGTGGCAGTAGCAGTTGTTGCTGCTGTAGGCTGCTGCGGTTGCAAAAGCTCGCTGCTGCAGCAGCAGCGGCAAAGCAGGTGGAGTGGTGGGATTTTTATTTTGCTCTCTTTTTTTCTCTCTTCCTCATCTGTCACAACGGGCAGCTGCCCGCTGTCAGCAGCGAGCAGTGGGCTGTTGTTCGCTGGCAGTGAGCTGCTGCTCGCTGGCAGCAGCGGGCTGCTGCTCACTGCTCGCTCGCTGTGGGCAGCGAGCATCAGCAGCCGCTGCTGGCAGCTGCTCGCTACAGTACCTGCTACAGCTGGCTGCTGCTACGGCTGGCTACTGTTGCGGCTTGCTACTACGGCTACTGTAGCCTGCTACTACTGTTGCATGTTGTTGCAGCTCCTGCTTGCCGCTGCTGCTATTCGCTGCTACTGCGGGCTGCTGTTGCTGTAAGCTACTGCTGCAGGCTGCTACTGCTGCGAGCTGCTGCTACGAGCTACTGTGATTGCAGGCTGCTGCGAGCTGCTGCTTCTACCTGCTACTGCTGCTACACATAGCTGCTACTGGCTGCTGTTGCCACTGCTCGCTGCCGTTGCCTACGGCTGCCGCTGCTGCTAGCTGCTGCTGCTACGTGCTAGTGCAAGTGACTGTACCAAGGTGATGTTGCCGCGAGCGTCGTCGCCCGCAGGTGTTGGACGCGGCCTGCCGCTCACTTCCTCGCGTCACGTGTCGGGGTCAGTGCTACCGAAAAAAAACTAGTAGCATTTCCCCTGGCCCGGTGGCCGTGGGAAAAATCTGATGCCGCTTCCAGGCAGGTCAATGCTGCCGGAAAAAGTCCGGCGGCATTTCCCCTGCACTGACGCATATGGGGGTCCGCCGGCATTGTCTGGCACCTGTACGCTAGTCTTCTGCTACTGCTGCTACGCTCTGGCTCTGATACCAAGCTAGAAACCTAGGCAGCAGGTTGGGGTAGCATGCGTTGTTGATGCAGCGTTTGGGCTTCCACGCTCGTTGCTTAAGTCTGCTGCCCCCTCAGTCTGCTGCTCTAGAGACTAAGTCAGGAGGCTTTGGGTTTGTTACTCGGAAGTGCACACACCAGTGTTAGCGCCATAAAGCAACTGAAAACTGGAAGTAACAGATTACTAATGAAGAATGAGCACAGCAATGGGAGACCCCTCCAAGTTCTAGCTCCCCCACACTAGTGTAGAACTTGTTACTCAGCTAACCAGCCAATCAGAAAATAGTGCTAGACCTATTTTCTGGCAGGCAGGGTTTTCTCGGTGAGCCCTGCCGGACGCCCGATAGCCCAAAACCCGGGTGTCGTCCGTTTTGCCTGAAAACTGGACCATACCATAATACCAATGCTGCGAACGCAGTCGTGCGGTCAGAATCAGCTAGAAGAATAGTTACAAGACGTTATGTCTGCACGAACCCAGGCAGTGCCTATGACATTCAACGATGCCAAAGAGGACCATACAACAGGAGACATGGACCCTAGGCACCGCATGATGCTGCAGACGCAATGCTAAAGTCAGACATAGCACTAGGTGCATGCAGAAAGCATGTACAATGGCAGTGACTGCCGGCAGCCTGACCACCGAGGAGGCCTGCCGATGGAGCTGAACGCATCACCAGAGGAGGAGGCTCCAGCGACGGGTGAATGGGCCTCAGCGTACGTCGGCTCCACCGAGCAACACTCCAGTAGCGTCAAGTCTCGCCGTCATTCATCTACACGCTGACGTACACAAGCCAAGAGGACACAACAGAGTACAATGAGAGATGTACAAAAACCAACACCGAGATGCAGCGCACCCTGTCGCGAGTTTTGGAGTTCGCACTTGCGACCTCAAAAAGTCGTGACAAGGTTACTTCTGACATTGGCGATGCCAGTGTCACGGTCGCCCACTTCGGCCTCGAAGTCGGTGAAGTCCGACTTTGGTGGCGTCGGTATAGTAGTAATTTGTTTTCCATTTTCGCTTGCACAATAGAAAACATGGGCACCGATGTCATGTTGATTTCAACCATGGACAGCAACATCTTGCCGTTTTTTACTCTTGACAATGCCGTCAGTTTGTTTTCGACTATGGACACCGTTACTTTATCCGGCAAAACGGTGGGTACTGGAGCATTTGTGCCCCAACGCATCTTCCTGACCTTCCAAAAGCTTCAACCACTCGTGCAAACTTACGATCAAAGGTATCATGACCTTTTAGTCAAAAATGACATCAGAACCCTATCAAACCAAGTGGATTGCATTCCATACTATGCGTACATTGGCTGACAAGGCACTATCAATTTGTCTCATCGACGATGTTTAATCAATCTCATGTCTGTTAAAAGCATGAAATATATGTCAACCATGCCCATAAGGGACACTAATTGAGGACACAATTGTCGTTTCGTTTTCGACCACGAGCACCGCTGTCATTTAGCTTTTCTACTACAGGCACCACTGACATATCGTTTTCCACCATGGACACCGACGTCTTTTTGTTTTTTACCATGGAAACCGCTGATCTATCGACCCAAACAATGGGTATACTGCAATAGAGTCTCATATGTATACAAGTGTCGAGTTATGAATGAGGCATAGTCAGGGTTGTTGGACCGATTGTCGAGCGACGATTGTGGGACTATGTCGTGAGTGGCTGCATTCGAGAAGCTTCACCGTGAAATAAGGGGGCTTCAAGGATCGACGCTGAAGATGCGAGATGCATCTTTATAAATGGAGATATGCCTCCATGCGTCGAGAAGTTGACCGAAAGGTCATGAAACTTGTTGTGGATTCGCGACAATGGTCAAAGTTGTCTAAAAGTTTGAGAAGGTTCACCAGAGTGCGAGGGTAGTTGGCCAAATGCCCTCCACCGTCGGAGTGAAAATCGAGGTCGCGACATGCGACGGGCTACCCTACTGATCTTGAATTTCGTTTTTTTCAAAATTTCTAGTTATGTGTTCTTGAATTTCGTTCATGGATTTTTGCGATGGAGTTGTTTAGGTGGTACCTTCAGATTCGCTGAACGAAAAAATGTGTTCCTGTCTTTCGCCGTCGAACGAGCTCAACACCAACAAAGCCAGGAAATCGTGCAGAAACTGCCGCGCGTCAGTGTGACTTCGCGTTACAACTGACACGGCCGACAGATCTGGCAGCGGTGACAGTGCTGACGATGCAATTTTCCGAACCGGCAAGCGGGAAGTGAATAGGTCGCACAGTTTTTTTTTACAAAACAGTAGTATGTAATCGGGAGAATGAATAATTTCCATTTGTTCATCCCAGTAGAATTATTTAGGTGATACCTGATAAATTCGACAAAAGAACATTTTCGTTAAAGAAATCAGGATACAAAATGTTTATAATCGAAATTCAAGATCAGTAGGGTATTTTTGTGATGACATAAATGCACACTCAAAAAGATAAGGGACTCATATACATTTGGTATGTAACACTTCCCCTCTTTTAATCCGCAACATCCTGGCGCGTGCAGGTGTGGCCTACTGACAATGGTCATAGCCGTCTATGAGGTGATCGACGTCTCAAAGGTTTTCGTAGGGTTCCTAGCTATTCTGCGCAACGTCGTAGTTGTGCCACTTGATAAGATATCCTCTTGTTTTGCCATGTCGTCAATGGACGAGGATTTCCTCGATGACGGAAGTGTCCTCGTCTTCAGGAGGGGGAGGGACATCCCTTCTGGAGAAGTTCTCTCCGAGGTCTCGGTAGTGCTTGAGGCTACTAATATGGAACACCGGATGAACTTGAATAGTGTTGAGGAGTTCAGTCGCGCAACCACTGGGATTTGCATGCACTCAATCTCAAACATTCCCAGTCATTGGGGTTTGAGGTTCGAACAGCCGGCTCCGTGGAGTTTGATGTTGGCCGAGCTGAGAAGGACTTTGTCGCCAACAACAAAAGCATCATTGTTATTTTCGTTTTCGCAAGTGTCTGTCGTGTTTCCTCCCAGATGGTTGAGAAGTCCCGGCGTTGGACATCAAATACAAGAATGTTGCTTTGACTGAATTGTATGACTGGTGTGGCAGGAAGTTTGCCATACACCGCTTCAAGCAGAGTTTTACCCGTTGCACTGAAGACCGCGGAATCATATGCGATTTTGGCATTCAGGAGTTTTTGTGCCCAATCCGTCCCATAGGGTTTGCATAATATTCAGAGAAGTTGTTTGAGTTTCTCATTGATCCACACAGTTTGGCCGTTGGTTTGAGGATGGAACGCTATTGATAGCTACATCCAGCTACCGTAGCGAGTCATGAGTTTGCGCCAAAAATGGCTGGTGAATAGACCGTCCCTATTGCTCGTACTGGTTCTTGGTACGCCGTGTAGCCGCACGATGTTGTTTACAAACAATCGTGTTGTTCCTTCGGGGGTGACGGTGATCGTTGTCGGGATAAAATGGAGAATTTTGGAAAACTTGTCGAAAACCACGAGTATTGCGTCATATCCCTCGGGTGTAACTAGCAATCCCGTTACAAAGTCCATGAAGATGTCAGCCCATGGTTCCGTAAAAGTAGGGAGCGGCTGTAGAAGTCCGGATGACCGCGTGACGGGATTTTTGCCGCTGTCACGTGTCGTAGGATTTGTAGAAGTCAGCCGCGTCGGATTGCAGCTTGTCCAACAAGTATTTTTATTGCCAACTTCTTTAGTGCCTTATCCTCTACAAAATATCCACCTTGTCCTGTGTCGTGGCACTCTTCGAGCAGCATTCAGTGAAGTTTGTCGTTTGGGAGAACGACCACCTTGCGAGTGAATCATAGCCGCCAATAGGTGTGTCATACAAGGATTTTGCTTTGTCGTATCCCCCATGCTTGTGTGAACAGCCGCTTGAGATACTGGTCTTGTTGCAGTTGTAACGTTCTTGCCTCAGCCATTAGATATGGTCAGTGGCTAGGTGCATCTACTGGGTTGATTTTGCCTGGCCGGTACTCGATATCGTAGTCAAACCTGGATTCAAGGAATTCCATCCAATGGGTTTGACGTTGATTGAGGTTCGTCTGCATCTTAAAAAAAAATTATGCATGGTGGTCGGTGCGTACAATGCATTGGCGGCACTCCAAACAACACCGTCATGTCTTAAATGCATGTACAATCGCCAGCACTTCTTTCTCTTGTTCGGCGTAGTTGAGTTCCGGTCCCCGCAGCTTTCGAAACATGTATGTGGACGGTTGCTCACTGTTGCCATGGTCTTACAGGAGGACTGTACCAGTGGCTCGATGTGAGGCATCCGTAGCCATGATGTAGTCGAACATTGGATCGGCTAATCGTAGGGTTGGTGCCGTGGTCAGAGTGTTCTACAAAGCGAGGAACGCTTCTTGTTCGTATCTCTCCACCGCCACTCATTTGCCTTTTGAGTGAAGTCGGAGAGAGGCATTGACACTCAGGTGTAATCCAGTACGAAGCACCAGTAGCAAGTGTACAAAACCAAGGAAAACTTGAATGTCTCAAACATTGGTCGGCGTTGGCCAGTCAGCGACTGCAGCTACTTTTGTCGAATCCATAGTGATCCATCTACGGTTGATGACGTGATTAGAAAACTCGATCGAACGGCAACCGAAGTCACACTTCGAGATTTTTCTAGAAATTTGCTCTCTTTGTAAAACTTTGAGAACATTTTTAAGATGTCCATCGTGCTCTTCCAGGGTGCGGCTGTACACCATAATGTCGTTAAGGTACACCAGGACAAAGATATTGAGTAACGGGCAAAAAAAGTTTGTTCATTGCCGCCATTAATGTCGTTGGGGCATTTGTAAGTCCAAATGGCATTATCGTGAACTCACAATGTACGTAGCAAGTTCGGAACACCGTCTTCTTGATGTCGGCGTCCGCCACGCGAATCTGGTGATAACCGCTGCGTAAGTCAATTTTGGTGAAAATTCGAGACCCTCGGGATTGGTAAAAAACTGTCAGCTCGGAGAAGAGGGCAGTGGTTCTTGATGGTAGCGTCGTTCAATGCCCGATAACCCACACACATCAGCATTTCACGAGTCTTATTTTCTACGAACAAAGTTGGTGTGGTGTATGATGGCATGGATGGGCGGATGAACCACTAACCAAGAATCTTGTCGAGTTGCTTTTTCGGCTCAGTCAGCTCGTGATCGCTTATCCGATAGGTGCCTTGAGCTGTGGGTTGGCTGCCTGGCTTCTGCTTAATGCGATGGTCAATGTCTCGTTAAGATGGCAGGATTTTTGGAAGTTCATTGGGGAAGATGCTCGCAAACTCTTGGATGAGTGGTGCGAACTCTTCTTGTACCATCGCCAACTTTGTCGATGCCGATGAGGCCAATGAGGCTGATGAGGATGGTGAGGCAACTATTGCCACTTCCGCTTCCTCCATTGGCTCAAGATGTATGAGCCACGCACGAAATCCTCGTCGTATACAGTACTTGGCCATGTTGAGTAGTATTGGCTACACAGGTTGTTTCTTTTCAGCCACCACGGCTTCCTCTGTTGCTTCCACCTCTGTTGTGTTAACTCTCATCTTCCGTCCCTCACATACAAGGGTTCGCTGGCACCCTCGCTTGCCACGTAGATGTTGCCGCTGTTCCTGTCGACCTACGGATTATGTTGGTGTAGGAAATCTTGTCTGAAAATTATTTTGACATCAGTCATTGGACAAGACCTCCGATCGTTACATCTCGCAGATCTCCCACCTCTAGTCATAGTGGTTCTCGGAGTCTGCATATCTGCAATCTCCCTTCAACAGTTTTTCCTTCAAACACCCCTGGTTCGATCTGCAAACCCAGGTTGCTAACCATGTCGTTCCTTACAGAATTGTGAGAAGCTCTTCCATCCAAGAGTTCCGGTACCGTTCAGTGTTTCTTCCATCCTTATCATTGTACTTTTAGCAGTATTGCCGGTTGGTCGTCCTTGTACCTCTCGTCGAAGTTTGTGATGTCATAAACCCTTTGCAGCATCGTAGACCGTGTAGATGGGCAATCGTTTGGCATAGATTGTTCTGCGCGGAGAAAATTTTCGCCTTTCATTCCTGTCCTTTCCCGTTTCCTGACTTTTTTTTTTGCGGCTTCTTCCCCCTTTTGGCCTGCTGCTTGCTCCGACAGTTGCAGGTGTTGTGCTCAAATTTGTTGCGGTTGTAGCATGTGCGCGTATCTCTCTTGTGAACTGCATCCACTTCCATCGGATTCAAGGAGTCCTCCGACTGGATTTTTCTATTTCCATGATAATTGTGGTTGGGAGGTCGCCAGCAGTAGGATTCCTGGATCCGAGCGTTGTAGTTGGCGCTTTCGATTCATTCTACTGTAGCAATCATCCGTGGCAAATCATTTTAGATGCCGAATATGGCCATTTCTTGTCGGACGTCTCGCTTGAGGCCGTTGTAGTGAAAACAAAGTTCATCCGGTGTGATGTTTGTACCACTGATGATCTCACAAAATCTCCACATGTACTCTGCCATGGTAGACTGATGACGGAGATGCTTGTTACATATGTCATACTTCTTGCTCAGTCTCCTTAATCGTGCGAGCATTGCATGCAAGGTTTTTTTCCAGTCGGTTGGTGGCGTCAGTGCATCTTGCCATTGTGGGTTGATTTGATCCAAGGGTAGAACGTCTGCCGTTGGCGATATGAGACGGGCGCCATTGGACGTTGACGAGGTCCCGGCGGTATCCTACTGCCATTGGATGGTCTTTAGATATGACCACCAACTTAGCGCCGTGCCACGCAAAAGCGTGGCCACGAGGTCAATCTTTTTTTTTTTTTGTCGTTGACTCGAGCAGTGGTAAAGTACACCTCCAAAACTCGTCAGCCACATGAAAACCGTTGGCCCTTTAGAAGTTACTCGATCAAACGGTTCTGGTGGGGCCGGAAAACTTTCAGGTTCGCTCAAGAGTAAGGTATTTCTCTGGACGAGCACCCCTTCCCGTGCGCTTGTGTTGCGAAGAGCCTCCATCGCAATATTGAGTTGGAGTACATGGCTGTTGTTCCCCTCAAGCGAGGAGATATGGTTTGCTAGTTCCTCGTTGATTCGCGCCTGTCATCCGATGCCACCTGTTGTTCCTGTTGTCGTCGTTGAGGCTATTGGTAGGGGCAGCTGGTTTACCACCATAGGATCCGTGACCAGATTGGTTGTCGGAGCCGTAGGGGATGATCCAGCTGTCGCATAGCCTACCACGTAAGTGTTTACTACCGCTTCAGGATTTGCATGCATAGGCACGTTCTGCTCCTCCATGGCCTACGACGTTGCCAGAGAACTGCTTCTGGTCATCGGTTGTGCTCGCTTACCTCATGTTGTAGTCACCAAGTGTACAAAGTATTGACGTGCAAGATGTGCTGGCGACTTGTGCAAGGTAGTCCTCTAGACGGGTCAAGTAGGCAGATGCCTTTTCAGCACTGCTACGCTCTGATACCAAGTGTTATGCCAAACGGAGCATAGATGGTGAATAGGTAGAAGTTGCGGGGTAGAACACAATTTTGAACTCGGGACACTTGAGCAATTATTTATTAGTAGTAAGTGTACTTCGATGACAAAAGGTTGTGACACCTCTGTCGTGGATCCGGGAAAGTGGTCAAAGTTGTCACAAAGTTGGAGAAGGTTCATCGAAGGGTGAGGGTAGTTGGCCGAATCGCCCTCAACCATCGGAGTGAGTATCAAGGTGCCAACACGTGGTGGGCTATTTGTGTAATGACAGAAATTCCCTCTCAAAAAGTTTAGGGACTTGTGTACGTCTGGTACGTAATACTGCGGTAGCGGGGCGTGTGAGGTTCCCTCTCCCACAATAACTAGAACAAGCAGACTTTAGTCTCCCACAATAACTTGAACATGCAAAAAGCTATTCTGCTAAATTCACAAGTGACCGGATATCCTGCAAAAATACTGATTGTCAACGGTAGATGGCCTATTTTCTCGAATCGGCGATGACTTCGCGCATAACCGCCCATTTGGAAAGGATAAACTTGCTCAAGGTTATGATCTATGCCCAGATCTCGTGCTGGTTATTTTGTATAAGGAAAATGCTCATTACCCCAAGTTTTGCTATGCGTGACCCTCGCATACTTTGAGCTGTCATCCGCCCCTACACAGGAACAATAAGCTCCATTCGCCCCTACCTCCAAAGAATAAGCCTCATCTGCTCCTTCCGACAACAGTAAACCCCATTTGTCCATCTGTTTTCACCATGCTCAAACAGTGACGCTCGTTTCTGCTTGAGCATGGTGAAAATAGGCATGTGGATATGGATCGCTGTCCTTCATTGTGGCCGTCGCAATGGAGGGCAATAGTCTAGATCCGCATTTAGGGGGTTGGTGGGGGGGGTGGAGGATTTAGTCAATGAAAGTGCCGGGCGACCTCCGTCGGTAAAAAACTCTCCATTTATATTCTTTTCCATTGTTTTTGACTTTACGCCCTCCTTTAAGCAACAAACCATATGCAAACCTATCCACTAATCACAATGGGGTTCTAGGGTTTCAATTTTGTGAGGGCAACTACTTGGTCCCGCGAAATCCAGGAAGCATGGTTTAGGCGGTTGATGAAGGATTCATCTGTTATCAATGCCAGAGTGAGCACCCCCTTTTCACTTATTTTGCTCATTTGCATCCATGTTTTGGGGCTCAGCTTGAGCCCCAAAACATGGATGCAAATGAGCAAAACCACTTCATTGGAAGTCATCGATTGTAAAAACATTTCTAGAAAGTTGGTTAGCATAACATGACAGCACTTGCAGGGTTCTTGTAAACCACATGAAAATTTGAAACTCAAACGTCAGACTGCAATGGCCTACTTCATGTGCAGTTTTGGTCAGATGGACCCGATCAGTCCCACGTGCACTATCTTAGATAGTCTATCTGAGAGGCCCGGATCCAAATCCCTTACAAACAATTACATCAATGAAATTCAACGATAACCAGTTTTCCGCAGGAACATACATTCCATACATGCCAAAATGAAATGAACATGTTATGGTGTGTGAAAGCATCCATTGAATAAAACGTAATGAAACAAACCACTTTTTTTGTACATTGCACCAAATACTTAAGAAGGCTAGCAAGAGGTTTCGGCACCAACCAGTTTATACATTTTGTTTAAAGCATGTGAAATCCGGCAGATGACTATAAAAAACACGGCATTGAACAGAACCTCCATGGTAAAAGTATCACTTTGAGCTCTGACAATAAACCACGAACAAAGAGACGTGTAATTTAGAAAACTTAGATGCCAGAATCGCTCGGGCGTCACAGGGACCATCCAGCCGTTCAGGTCAGCTTATAACTTTGAACAGCGCAATCAGGTAAGAGCTTCTGATCGGTCATGAAGTAGATAGGTTTGAGATGTAGTGTGCAATCAGCGTGTAACAAATTGGTACGGGACGCTTGGCCCACTTGGCCACAACCGCAGTGATTGAGGGTCTCCGATCCTCAACCCATCCGGGTTTGGCCTAGTGGGCCAAGCTTCTCGTCCGTTCGCTACATTTGGTATCGGAGCGTCAGGCTTCAATATCCACTGTGGACACCGAGGACAGGTCCATTCCTGTGTGGGAGGAATATAGCACTAGTATGCCGCGTGGCTTGAACGGGTCCTGGCGTGTGCGACGGCAGATCAGATGACTTGAGGGTTGGAGACCCTCAAGTACCAAGGTTTTGGCTTATTGGACCAAGCTTCCCATCTGTTTGCTAGACAGTGGCCCATCACCTCGCATGAGGATAGATCCTAAAACTGGATTATCTGACCAATCTATCCTTGGAAGAACTTGTGCAAGGTGAT
>SZWC01007415.1:33278-120470 GCA_023375785.1 Penium margaritaceum
TCTCTTTCTCTCCCTGTCCTATCCTGTCCTACTTCCCCCACTCTCTCCCTCCCCCTGTCCCTCCCTCTCTCCCTCGTTCCGTCCGTCTCTCTGTTCTGCTGTCCTGTCTTGTCCTATCCTGTCCTGTCCTGTCCTGTCCTGTCCTGTCCTGTCCTATCGTGTCCTGTCCTGTCCTGTCCTGTCCTGTCTTGTGCTGTCCTGTCCTGTCCTCATCTTGCCCCCCCTCTCTCTCTCTCTCTCTCTCTTGTCCACTGTTTCCTCAGCTTCGTGCCCTCTGTCCTAATGGATCCCTGTCCTTCCGAAATTTTCGCATCCCCTCCCCCACGTCCTCCTCTTAACACGTACTCCATCCCCAGCGCTTCTGTTCTCTTTCTTTACCAGTCATGTCAACGAGTCCTTGATTACCATTCCACTGCTTGCGTCACTTTGCCTCCTTCTGTCCTCGCCGTCATCTCTGAATCCCTCAATGTCCTCCGTGCTATTCATCCGCACCTTGCTCACGCTCTCTCCCTACGCCTTGCCTCTTCCCTTGCATTTCCTCCTCCCCATCATAGCTCTTCTCCTCCTTCCCCTCTTGCTCCTCCTCCTCCTCTCCTTCCTCCTTCCCATATTCCTCCTCCTCCCCCTCCTCCTCCTCTTCCTCCTCCTCCTCCTCTTCCTCCTCCTCCTCTTCCTCCTCCTCCTCCTCTTCCTCCTCCTCCTCTTCCTCTTCCTCTTCCTCCTCTACCACCTCCCCCTTCTTCACCTCCTCCTCCTCCCCCACCTCCTCCTCAACCACCACCTCCTCCTCCTCTTGCTCCTCCTCCTCCTCCTCCTCCTCCTCTACCACCTCCCCCTCCTTCACCTCCTCCTCCTCCACCACCTCCTCCTCCACCACCACCTCCTCCACCTCCTCCTCCTCCTCCTCCTCCTCCTCTACCACCTCCCCCTCCTTCACCTCCTCCTCCTCCACCACCTCCTCCTCCACCACCACCTCCTCCACCTCCTCCTCCTCCTCCTCCTCCTCCTCTTCCTCCTCCTCCTCTTCCTCCTCCTCCTCTTCCTCCTCCTCCTCCTCCTCCTCCTCCTCCCCCTCCTCCTTCACCTTTCCTCCACCTCCTCCTCCCCCTCCTTCACCTCTTCCTCCTCCCTCTCCTCCTCCTCCTCCTCGTCCTCCTCCTCCTACTCCTCTTGCTCCTCCTCCTGCTCCTCCTCCTACTCCTCCTCCTCCTCCTCATCCTCCTCTTCCTCCTCCTCTGTGTCCTCCTTGTCCTCCTCTTCTGCCTCCCTTTCCGTTCCTTGCTTTGTTGTCTCTGCCACGTGCCATGTGCCTACGCACATGGCACGTGGCCTGGATTACCTCTCTCCTTGTCTGCCACTGTCAGTGTCTTGCAAGGCTTCACACGCCTGTTGGCGATACAACTCCCGCTTTGCTGCACCTTGTGTGGGCTCCGTCACCTTGCTCGCCTTGTGCCATCGGTGCTCTCACCCGCGCCACACTCGTGGTTCTGTCACCATGCCTACGCCGACTGTCAATGGGTATTGGCTAGTCGCTGATCCTCACCCCATCGGCCCCGTCTTGTGCATCGCACCAGCCAAACGTATTCCTCCCGCCCATGGGGGCGCCCACATCGGCTCCTTCCCGTGCATACCAATGCAGATGACATCAGCCACGCTCGAATGGTGTTTCCATCAGCTTGGCAAACCATCCTCCCCCTGGGCTTGGGCGTTGAATCACGTGATTTATCTTGCCTGCTTACGGTGTAGTGTTGAAGTATTAACTCTTAAGTGTGCTTACCTGTGATGTTAGGCATGTGTAATAGTGTTAAAGTAGTCAGTGATGCCCAAAGCTGTGACATGGGCTAGCTTGTAGCAGTAAAGGTTCGATACGCTCTCCTTGGGATTTTCCCCAAAGTAAGGGCGGCGACTCCTCAACGGTTGTGAAAGTCGTTTGATTGCCGTTGGGTTGCGCGCGCACCAACCCAACGGCATGTGATGCTCATGCGTTCTCAGCATATTTACCATCTACACCTTGTTTCAACTTACTTCTTGATCTTTAACTATTCTCATTCTCAACAGTAGTGATACCACATGGCATGAGGATCGCACATGCAAGAGCACCCTACAACTTTGCCCCACCAATGGTACTCCTTTAGTACCACCCATCAAGAGGCATCTTTTCTGAAGCATCTATTAAAGAACACCCATCTAGTAGCATGCATCCATGAGCACAGATTTAAGATAAATTCTTCAATACCAACCATCCAACAACATCCTAAAAAAACACCTAACCTATGAAACCCAACTAAAATTGTCATCTGCTAAGAACGCCCGCCTGTCTATTCGTTAAACCCATACAAGAATAAGAAAAAAGGTTCAAGGAACGTTTCCCACCACCTTGTGACACATGGCAAGAGAGGAGTTGAAGGCACACCAAAGAGGTGAAAAAGGGGCAACATATAGCCATAAACAATGACCAACCATAGGCAGCAATTCAATTGTGAGAAAAGTTAGTGGAGGCATGTTGTAAAAAAAAAGACAATAGGGCGTGGGGGGAGGGAAGAGGGAGCATGAAGGACATGACCACATGATCCAAATGAGGTAGAAGAAAGTTATATACGAAGTAAAATACACACCACAATTGGTAAACAAGGGAAAGAATGCAAATTTTGATAGTGATGTCACCTCAGGCAAAAATAGCTTACGAAAGAGTCGTGTTCAGGGCATCAATTAGTGATCAATTAGAAAGCATCAACTAATGGGAAAATTTTTCATCATGAGCAATGTAACGTGGTCAATGCTGATTAGTGTTGATGCATACTCTACAATGGTGTAGTGCACCATTGTTCCGGGCAGCTGCTAAACCACTCTCACTATCAATGTGAAGAGACATGGCTGATGTGGAAAGGGAGTACACGCCAAAGAGATGACAAGGTCACACTGCATTCATAGTTGCGCCATCCACGCCCTTGCACTTGAACTCTCCTGTGATACAAGAAATTTACCCTAGTTCTCTGTTCAACTACAAAATAAAGGTGCCACCAAGTAGGGAAAAAAAACCACTTAAGGTGTGAGCATCCATCTCATGAGCAAAGAACCTACTGACGTAGCCCTGAAGAACAGTTAGCCAAACCCAGTCGTAACAATATGACTGCAAGTGGACGCAAGGACGTACCATAAGAAATACAATGTTGTGATGAGGTGAGATTTGCAAGACTTGTGTGCATGCAAGGCAAGGAACTTCATTACACGTGATGTCCAAACAGATGGTGTTAGCCAGGTACATGAAGCTGTTAATCATGGACATAAAATTTGTGACCAACCATTTATGCTCAATCACCCCAAAATTCCATAATCATAACCTAGTGTATATAAAAATAACATATCATGAGCAACTTTCAAAGAAGAATGCTAAGACAAGCATATATTTTTCCTTGAAATTGCTTCAAAGTCTAATATACACAACATCTTCATAAGGTATTTGGAAACATCAACGAACGTTTTTCATTTTCTTGTTTGTATAGAAAAACTAAATCATTTTGAAAAACGCTTTTTTAACATGGATGAACTTTTTTCCTAGACGTGCTAGGTGAAAACGTTGTATTAATATTACTAAACTTATGTTGTACTCCTGTATGTTATGGCAATAATGGGTTATGTTAACATGTCATGGAATGTTCTAGCGATGTTGTGTCATTTTCCAATTATAGACATCTTCATCGTCCCTCATGCAAACATTTAACAGTCACTCCAAGGGTATTCAACTGCCCTTCCTTATTGTATGTTGAAGGGATGTTGTTTCCCACCATCCCTATATGATAAATATTTGAAATCTATATGTTATGAGTTTTTTGAATTTATGCTCAATCAATGCTCAAAACATACAATGCTAACGTGTATGGCACGATGAATGCTACGGAGTGAAAGATACCTATGATTGACGCATGCTAATGAGTTAAACTGATCAACTTGAACTAGACAAGATTTTTCTGAGTTCTCATCATATCACTCCTGAATACACTCCTTGGATACACCATCTAAATTTTGGGGGGATTGAAATCATCGCTCGCTCCTGAGCGCGTGGTTTGCCACAGGGTGTGGCGAACCACACATAGTGCGTGCAGGGTGCGCGTGTAAATGCCGAGCGCAATTCAAGAGGTCGTGACATGGCGAGATGTACGTCTCGTGAGAAAGCAATACAAGCATATAGTAGCCCTAAACTAGGCTCTCCAACACAATCAGCAACAAACGTTTGTTACTTTAACAGGATAGCGCAAGCAAGGGTGGATGCCCCCATTAGAGAGCTTGGACACCACACCACAAGACCTAACGGAACATAGCAAGCCGGAGCATGCCGCCATGGGCACGGCGATATAGGACACCGGCTGACACATCGCGCCAAAAGAATCCCTGGAAGCGCACGACCAAAGCGCTCGGACAGAGGGACGCGACCATAACACTCGGCCAAAGGCGCCCATCCAGAGGCACTCTCCCAGAAGAACTCCTCCAGAAGCACCACACTAGTAGCACCCGTCTAGAAGCGCCTTCGCCAGGAGCACCCCACCAGAAGCACACCACTAAATCACCTCGTCAGCAGTAACCATCTAGGAGCACTCGACACACCCTTCTAGGAGTGCCATGCGGCCACGAGTGGTAGTCCAAAAGCGCCCAACGAGGATGGGGAGGGTGCCAGAGGAGAAACCCAAGGACCTGCACCCCACCACCCAGAGGTACACAACAACGGAGGCACCAACAGGACACAAAAAAGGGAGGGGGCAGAGGGAAGAGACCAGAAGGAGAATGGGCAGAGACGGATAGGAGACATCACGCCGGCGATGGAGGGTATCTTTCGTGAAAGAACTTGTAAGAGACATACGTACGGAGGGGAGAGGCGCAAAGCACGGGAAGGAGAAGAGATGCAACATACAAGCGGTCATTTGGCAGAGGACCAAACGATGCAAGTAAAGGGAGTGGGGGGAGGAGAAATATGGTAGACTCATTCTACCGAGGGTAGGGTCCGAAGACCAACAGAAGCAATACTCGAAGTAAAGGCAGGTTTGTGGACATCCTTCCTAAGGAATTCCGCTAGCTGAAATATAGCAGAGATGAACCGGAGAGAGACATCTCCAGCTGTGACAATGTTGCGCACGTAGTGGTGCTCAACATTAATGTGCTTTGTGCAATGATGAAGGCCACCATCGTTCCTAGCAATGGCCAGCCCACTCTCACTATCTGTGTGAAGAGGGACAGTTGGGGTGGGATGACGAAGTTCGCCAAGAAGGCGACGAATCCACACCGCCTCAGTGGAAGCACCACCTTAGGCCATGTACTCCGCCTCTCCAGTGCTACGAGCGACACAGCTTTGCTTCCTGCTGCGCCAGGAGATGGCAACAAGTCCGAAGAGGAAGACAAAGCCGCTGCGGCTACGAGCGTCTGAATCGCAGGCATAGTCACTGTTGGCATAGCCCGCCAGGAGAGGCACGCCCGACCCGGCCGAGAAGGCGAGGCCGGCGCGGGCAGATCCAAGAACATAGCAAAGGACGTACGCAGTTGCCTGGAGGTGGGTCGTACGAGGCTCTTGAGCATACTAGGCTAGGAAGTTCACCGCGTAGGCGATGTCTAGGTGAGTGGTGCCAGCGAGGTAGGTGAGTGTGCCAACGATGAACTGAAACGTGGCGGCATACTACAATACATCGGACTCCGCGTCATGGGCCATGCGAAGGGCGAGTTGGGTACGTGGTGGCATGGGCGAGGAGGAAATAGGGAGAGGGTGGGAGCGGTCGACAATAGACGCAAAGCGGTCTGTAAGACATTGTACATAGCGCTCCTGATGGACCAACAGACAGCCAGGAAGGTGCTTGATCTACATCCCCAAGAACATGGCCGCAAGGCCAAGATCCTTCATGTAGTATGCCAAGGAGAGGAGACCCTTCGCCCCGAAGATCGCGGAGGAGGAAAGTGAGGTAATGAGGAGGTCATCCACGTACACCAAAATTAAGGCGGGCACGAGATTCGTGCCGCCGACGAAGAGGGAGGGGTCGGAATGGCTAGGGTGGAAACTGCTACGGACAAGGGTGGACGAGAGCTCCTCATTCCAGAAACGAGGGGACTGGCGGAGACCCTAGAACGTGCGACGGGGACGGCAGACTTTTCCGGTGCCATCAAAGAAGCCAGGAGGTTGGACCATGTGAAGCTCCTCCTCAAGACGGCTGTGGAGAAATGCGTTGTTCACGTCCATCTAGTGAAGCTCCCACTGATAGTGGGCCGTGAGATGGATGACAACGCGACTCTTTGTAAAACGGCCGACAGGGACGTAAGTATCCACCAAGTCTACGCCGGGAACCTGGGAGTAGCCCTTGGCGGTGAGGCGAGCCTTTTACCGGTCGAGGGCACCAAAGGCCGTGAATTTCTAACATAGAACCCATTTGGCCTTGATAGCCATACGACCAGGAGGAAGATCAGCGAGCTCGAGCATGTCATACTCAGCCAATGTAGCAAGCTCTTCTACATACGCTGCGTGCCAGTTAGCAGTGTCTGGACGAGCAAGGGCGTCGGCGAGGGTGAGGGGATCAGACTTGTCAGGGGTTGAGGGAGAGGAGGAAGTGGGCGAGACGGATGTGACCGCGAGTGCACATGAAGTAGACGCCGGTGCGTCGACAAAGTGATGGCCAGTGCAGGCGTCAAGCGCATAGGAAAACTCGAGATGAAAGAAGTGGCGACTGTGGACGTGACCCGGATGGAATGTGTACGAAGACAGAGGGTGAGGGGGAGAGAGCACAACAGCGGAGGATGGAAGAGGTGAGGATGGGAGGAGAGCAAAAACCGCCTAGAAGGGGAAAGGAGGGAGGGGTGGATGGAGAGGAAGGCGGAGGGGTGGCAGGCGAGGAGTGAGAAATAGGGACAAGGGAAGCGAGAGGGGGAGAAATGGGTGATGGCACGACGACGAGAGGAAGTGGACAAGCGAGAGGAGAGGAGGAGGAAGGAGAGAGAGAGACGAAGGGGAAGCGGGAATAGGCACAGTGGAGACCGGGGAGGGAAAGGGAAGGGACGAATCAAGGAAGGGTTACAAGGGAGTGAGAGGGGATGAGAAGGAGGGCAGGGGGATGACAAGGAGGGGAACACAGGTACAGGTAAGAGCGCAAGCGGTGCGAGAGTGGGTGCGAGAAGAAATAGGAGAGGAGGGCAAAGAATGTCCAGGACAGAGGGAGGGGACGGAGGGGCAGAGATGGGCGGAGCATGAGGAGGTGCACGAGGGGAGAGAGGAGGGGGAGGAGGGACAGAAGGGAGAGCCCAGGCAACATGAGTACGCATCCACGAGTGGGGGCAAGGGGGAACACCGAGAAGAGAAGTCAGACTGGGGACGGGCGGGTGGGGGAAAACTTCCAAAGGAGGAGATGAGCAAGGGAGGGGAGTGGGCGATGAAGGGGAGTGAGAGGGAGGAGGAAAGGACAGAAGGGTCCCACGAGAGAGGAAGTTGATAAGAGGAGTGAGGGGCGATGGGTGGGCAGAGGAGGTAGTAGGGGGTGAGGACAGTGGAGACGGTGTCACCGCGACGGGGACGGGATCGTCCACGAGAGGGACAGGGGAGCATGCCCGTGAAGGGGCATCCTCTGGGACATCCACAATGGAGAGGAGAACAGGGCCCACATAACGAGCGGAAGAAGTCGTACGAGGAGAGCCCGCAGCCAAGGCTGCAGTTAGAGCAAGGGGAACTAGAGGAGGGGAGGGGGGGAAGCCGAGAGGAGATACCTGCGACAGCACGTGAGATGGTAGGAGGGGAGGGAGAGGAGAGACATACGGTGGGCCACCATGGCAATGCAACCGAGGTAAAGGAGGCAGGAGAGGAGATGGAGGTGGGGGGAGGGAGCGGGAAGAGATGGGGGATGTGGGATGGGAGGGAAAGGAGAGGGCAAGGGACTAGGCGGAAGAGGAGAGGCAACAGACGCTGGAGGAGGCCCCCTCGTGGAGGCGAGGAAGGGCGCAAAAGGAATAGGAGGAGCCACAAGACGGGGCAAGAGGACGGACTAAGATGGTAGGAAGGAAGGGCGAACAGGGGGAAGGGGTGAGAGATCGGGAACGGAACGGCCGAAGTGGGAACGAGAGAAGGGACAGGAGTAGGGGCGTCGAAAGGTGGAGGAGGCACGGGGGGGATCACTAAGGAAGGTGGAGAGGGAGAAGGGGCACCAACGACCACGAGGTCATTGGAAGTGTAGGTCGTGGCAGAGGTTGGGAGAGGGAGACAGCGATCCGCAGAGAAGGCACCATAAGTCAGCTGCTAAAAAAAGCAAGCATGACAAGACTCAATGAGTCGATGGGCGACCGGGTCCCGAAAACAGTGTGCACGTGAATAAGGTGCGACCCCAAGGGTGATGCAAAGGCCGCAAGGCGGATCAAGCTTGCCATATCGAGACAGGGGAGCACGGTAGACGGTGGCCATGGTGCCCCAAACCACAGCCTGACTGAGGTAGGCACGGCGACCAAAGAACAGATGGAATGGTGTGGTATCGGGGGCGAGGTGGCCATGTGGGATCCGATTCCAAACCCACATGTGATAACCTGGAGCCTCAGACCAAAAACTACGGCCTCGATCAAGGAAGCTTACCTCAGCCATCATCACGGGGACTCCCTCAACGAGTGTGCGGTTATAGCGCTTGGCAACCCCATTGTGCTACCGATAACAGGGAGTAGAGAGCTCATGAACCACACCCTCACGGTCAAAAAATGATGTTGTGGCACCAAATAACTCGCCACCATGGTCGGACTGAAAGCGTAGTAGCTGGTGACGACTCTGTCTGTATGCGGAAGTGTACCACAACCGGATGGTCTGGGAAACATCGCTCTCTACCAAAAGGAAATAGATCCATGTGTAAGGAGAATAGTTGTCGATCAGGCTGAGAACATATGTGGCATGCTCAGCGAGAGACTCATCCTAGAGAGGATCAAGGATGTCGGCATGCACGTGCTCAAGAGGAGTAGATGCGCGTGAGGGGGAGGAGGGGAAAGGAAGGCGATGCATCTTGCAAACGGCACAAAAGGTGCAATCGGCAACGCAAGGGGCCCGAAATGATGGGTCGGACAGACAATTGATGGGGAGGGTACGAAAGAGGGAGGCTATAGCATGGGAGAGAAGATAGCAGAGGCAATGATGAAGAAGGTTTGAGTGAGCCGACCGAGAGAGAGAAACAAGCGCAATAGTGTCCGCCCCGGGGGTAGAGACAGATTGCGGGCCGAGAACCTAGTACAAGCCCTTGCCAAGGGGCCGACCGCCCCAGAGGCTGTGATTCCATGTTCATTAACGCAGTACGAGGGGGAGGTGGAGGAGACGGGAGGGGCAAGTGGCAGGTGGAGTGCCGAGGGAGTTAGCCGTGGGGCCAACTGTCGCTCTCGGCTTGTGAGGGGGGGAGGCTCTCGAGAGCTGTGAGGGGGAGAGCTCTCGAGAGCTATGAGGGGGATCAAGGTGGGGTGACTTAGCCGCGAGAGGAGATCGAGACGAGAGAGTTGAATATTTTTTGTGAAAGAATGAGAGCAGTGGGAGAGCGAGCGTGACCCCTATTGAGTTGGTCACTCCTGAGCACGTGGTTTGCCAAAAAGTGTGGTAAACCACACATAGTGCGTGCAGGGTGCGCGTGTAAATGCCGAGAGCAACCCAAGAGGGCGTGACATGGCAAGACGTACGTCTCGTGAGAAAGCAAGACAAGCATAGAGTAGCCCTAAACTAGGCTCTCTAACACAAGCAACAACAAACGTTTGTTACTTTAACACACCAAAACTTCAAACGTGTACAATAGTGATGTATAGTTTAATGTATGTAGGGTATACAAATTTATTCAAATGCGTAGTCAGAAAACAAAGTGTAAGTACATACACAATTTCTCATGTTTAAGCATATCTCTAATAAAATCCTCACTACATTTTCCAAATACACTTTATTTGTTTGAATGGGGTGGAATCATGAGAAATAAAGGAATGCATAAGCTAAAAATATCTACTTCTTCACAAGACATCCCTAATACAACCTCCAAATCCACTATAATGAATTCGGAGGCGGGAATCTACACGACAAAGTTAAGCAAATATCACGAGCGACCCCTCCATTCATCATCTGGCATCTAAGGTAGGTTGAAATAACAGAAGAGTGAACTAAACTTGCACAAAACATTAATGCACAATTCTTCTTCTTTCATCCATTACCCTCTCTGCTAATCCACACCAATACACTCTCTTGGTTTTGGAGAGGTTTATGGATAGCTCTATCTCCCCACTTGTACCACCTAAACATTGAATCTTTCATTAGGGTTTGGTGTTTCAAAGTGTATATTTTATGCATATATGAAATAAAAATGATGATACATTGTCAAGAAATTAACAAAATTCAGATTTAAGCATCCCTCAAATATACCCCCCGCTATAGTCCACCAATACACTTGCTCTGCTTGAGTAAGTGGATGCGACATGAGAAGGACTGAATAACATAGGTGAGGAGATAGTTTTCATGACAATAAAACCCCACTAATACCCCTTGATACCTAAAATGATTATGATGGGGGTAGGGGACCAACAAATTTGGTAAAGATAAGAAAATGACATGAGTGTCTCCTACACTAATTGCTTGCTAACCCCTAGTTAAAAGTGCATTGGGGTAGTCAATTTTACAGTTTATCTAACAGAATATGGAATGTTGAATTAATACTGTGATTACAGTTTGTCAAAATATTTTTTCCCTATTTTCCATGTGCTACAATATCCACAACACCACCCCAATACACTTGTTTTTGGGAGGGAGGGGAGAAAAAGCTCCACCTCCCCATATACAAGTGTCAGAATTATATTGAAGCAGTTTATTAGAGTGTGTATCTAACATGCATGCAGTTAAAAAACACGAGTATTCATAAGAGAAGTGACAAACAAGTCAAATATAAAATGATGTCTACAATGCAATCCCATAAACACTCCCCTAATACACTCAGTGCAATATTGGTTGGGAGGGGGGAGAGGAAATGATAGTCACAAAGACAATGGTTATAAATATCCATGTATCCATAATACACCCTTTGATAAACTCTTAGATTACACTTTAGTGATTATAGGCAAGAGAAGGTAGAAGCAGGCGAAGCGACCACCAACATCGCAGTGAGAAATGAGTGATTGACTAAAGGGTTTTATCTTAAACAACAATATTAATCACATACGTTTTTCCTTGATAAGTAATATCATTTTAATATAGATATACATTTCAAGTAACCTGGATGTAAGAAAACCATACATCATGTGAAGTAGAGAAGGAAGTACATCGTAACTAAGGAAATTAATGAAAATTAGTAGAACTTCCCTCCAATCTTTCTCAATAGTTCACCTTCACCATCTTATGCTTTAAGAAGTGCATATAAGGAAGTTAACTGACAGGTAACAGAAACGTTTCATAAATGTATGCATAAATTTATTATTGTATAAATTTGGTACCATTAACCACAACTGCAACCATCTCAAGCTCAACCATATATATGTTATGAGCAATAGTATGAGCACACGCATCAAGGGGGAGGAGGTAAAAAGCAGGGGACAATGGGGATGGAGAATAGTAGATGTTGGTTCATCTTTAAGTCATAACATGGCAAATATTGAGATAAGTTTGCATGACATAACTTAATGATGTAGTGGGGAATGAGATGCAAAAACCAACAAGCACAAGAACAAGACATAGATGGCCTGGCAAATCGAGCTTGCCACATTGAGGAAGGGGGCCAAAAATACAATGGTTGTAATACACCAAAACCTATACCTTGCAAAATTCATCATACCAAATACATAAGACCTAAAATGATCTTATGTCCAAGGAAATAGAATTCCACACAACTAGTTCCACATCCAAGAATCATAACGAGGCACCTTTGATCAGAAGCTCTGTCTATAGTAAAAAAAATGCCCTCGGTCATCATGGTGTGCAGACCCTTTGTATGTTTTGGTTCTATCACTTTATAACACCATTCTACAATAATGAATAGGGATTATATGGCGTATGAAAGACTTTCTCATGGTAAAAGAAGGTCGCACTATCATCAAAGAAGTTGCTACAATGATCAAGCAAAAGTGGAGGAGCTAGTGACATCTCTACCCCATATATATGGGGCTTTTGCCAAGTTAAACGCATACATCAAATAGATGGTCCTATCTACATTGCTTTTCATGTAAAGAGAGAACACCCATGTGAAGTAGGAGAAATATTCAAACAAAATATGTGGCGTGCTTAGCAAGAAAAATATTAAGGAGATGTCTAAGGAAGTCAAACTAAATGAGCACAATTGAGGAAGATATGCCAAAGGAGGAGCATGAAATCTTCATACCGTACATATTTTTTACAACATAAGAATTACAAATGCTAGTGCACGAACCCGGAATGAAGGCTTGCACAAGCCTTAGATAAGGAGAGCACAAAAGAGAGAAGGAATGGCGGAGGCAAGAAGGTGCGAAAGACAGCTTCAAATGAGATGGTCGAGAGAGGATGATAGAAGGGCAACAAGATGAACAACACGAGCATGCAAGGAGATGGAATGGGAACCAAGGACCTAATATAGACCCTCGTGTGAGGGGTGAGAATCGAAAACAAAAACTTGGACAGAGGCAATGCTTATGAAATTTTAGATAGCGATTAATAACAAGTTTTATTACGTACAAGGGTCAACACGTTGGTGGTAAAAGAGGCATATCATTTGTATTTTGGTCCTTGATTTTACCAACCTTGGTGTTCCTAAGCTAAGAGTGGGAACACACAGGAGAGATAAGTCAATGACCAAAATAAAAATGAAGGAAAATAGGAAAAATCATTTGAAGGGGAAGTTAAGACAATATTACATACCCTACTAATTTTTAATTTAGATTCTACATTTCTTGGAGATTTGTTTTTGTCAAATTTGAATTCGTCGTCTAAAGTTATGGTTCCACCTATTTAATTCTAAAATTGGGTAGAATGGTAATTATTTGGTGACTTGGGTGGATTGTCATGGGTTGTCTTAAAAAAATAGTTCCATGATTACTCGTACGTGTAAAACAATTTCGACAAAATTCATTCAAAGGCACAACCTCAACCAAGCACGCTTGATGCACGATCACACTTGGGGCGTGCACAGATTGAATAAAACGACAAAGAATCGCATGCTGATAGAACCCATTGGTCAAAATAGAAGCACATCATCCACGTCACACAACCTCGTCCTCTTCCTCCACTTCCTCGCTATAGAACAAAAGCTCGCCCACAAAAGGCGCAGCCTCACATTGAAAATCTACACTAAAGACACGTGGAAATTTTGCTTTTGCCCAAGCCCCTTTCACAATCGCCTCGCTAGCGATGTGCTTCCAAGCAACATAGAACCACGCACAAGCCTCCACTTTCAGGATGCCCATGCCAACCTGGATGGGCAAGCCTTGGGCAGTGCGGTCAGTACCCCATGCCGCGTATAGCTCTTCAATATTGTTCTTCAATGGGCACATGATGCCGACGTCACATGGATGTGCTTTTGAGGTGCAACAAGGAGGGATGTAGCACGTGCGGATGTAGGCGAAGTTGGTTGTCAGCCATTCTTGGAAGCTTCCGCATGCATGGGGGCGCCACGCATCAAGTATGAGAAGCACATCCGCACTGCCAACGACATGTTCAATTGCTTGCACATGCGGTGGTAGTATGGAACTATGAAGCTTCGAACCCTCTCACGTTTAGTGTCCCCATTCGCCCAGTAGTTGGCGTGAAAGTGAGGTTCGCGCCAGCATCGACCAGTTGCTACGCATGTGGCCCGCGAGGCAGACAACGATGGGACTTTCCACCGAAAATGATTTGCAGTGGCAACATCTCCCCGATCATGCTGCTTGTCACAAGCGCCGTGTTCTGGCACTTGTCCTCCAAGCCGATGATGCCCACGTCCTTGCTCCCGATGGGAGCGTACGTGTGGTCCGTCAATGGCATCAACTGAATGCCTGTATGGTCCAGGTTCAGAACGAAGAACGGCTTGATGTCGTAAAGGTTGGACATGATAGTAGCACGGCGGTGAAGTTTTAACACGCGATCCTCCGAATCGACGGACAAAGTTTACGCCGCCGTCCTACCACATCACCAAGACCACCCCATCTCTCTCCGAACAAACTCAAAAACCCACGGAGGACCAAAAGCTCGTGGTCTTAGTGCCTCAAGCACGTCCGAGGCGTGTGCGGCGATGACGTCACGGACTTGCTTCCGAATAGTCTTGGAGTTGAGGGCATTCTCGGCGGCACGTGCTTTTCCAATTTTTGTTTTGATGGCATTGATGATGCCCGAGCAAGAAGCAAGCCATGCCTTGTTCCCACCGTGCCCCTGATTCCGCTTGCGGTTGGCGGAGATGGGCACAGATGGGGCGACACAAAGGGTAGTGATTACTACATCGTTATACTGATTTTTTAAGATAAGAGAGGCGAGCGCAAACCACCTCGCCATGGTTGATGGTGGCAGACGGTCATAGATACAGTGGTCGTCGGGGGTACAAAACGTTTTGCGGAGATGCTTCACCTCTGCGTACGCTATGTGCTTCACTTTCATTGCTTTGTAGATTTTACAAAAATGTCTGCTACCGAACGAGTCGTAGTACGGGCCCCTTTTTGCACCCGTGGATGCCCCGCTGCCACACGACGTCATCACACTAGACACCTGGAGTACCATGCACTCGGTGTCTGTACTTTTGTCACTGTCTTGGTCGTCCATGTCAGCGCTGCTGCTGCTCTCACTACTGTTGTCAACGGCGATGTCGTTATCGCTAACGTTGTTGGTCGTGAGGTCCTAGTCACTCGCTACATGGCATTTGTTGGTGGTGCTCTCCTAGATGCGGAGAGCACCACTTTGGTGCACGGCGCACCGGATGGACGTCGTCATCGACGACTTTCGCCTTCCCTTTCTCAGCGTACTTTGGTGGATGGCGAACGCCATTCACAGAAGTGCATGGCGGCTGACTCAACTTCTCCGCCTCCACCCGTATGCATTGTCCCACAGCTTCATGGTCTCGTGAACACCCAACGCCTGCATCCAGGCAACGTTGACGAGTCGACGTGTCCTAAATGCACAGGAAGAGTGGAATGTTGTCAGGCACAAACAGAGGCGAGGTGACAGAAGCCGGTTCTTCATCGTAGGATGACATGAAAGCCTCCGCACATTGGGGCATGTTCGTGCCATCAGCGGACGCAATGGTTTGAAGCTTGCGAGGTTGACCAATTGGCCTCTTGGGAGGAAGTGGACGTGGGGGAGGTCCTTGGCGGACAGCATGCACCAGACGATGCGCACACTCCTCGGGGGACACTTTGTGCAAGAAACGATCCATGACGAGTGGCGATGGGTAGTGAAAGTGATAGATGGCAGCACAAATTCACAACACATGATTTTGTCATGCACTTTAAGCCAACTGACAAGCAGGCGGATTTGTTGGACGTGTTGGAGTGCGTGTTTGAATGTTGAAATCAAGAAGACCATTGCGATTCGGCAGATTCTTCACAACGGCCACGAATTGGATCCGTGGGTCCACTTCTTGGTCGTATGCTCATTTGTGGCACACGTCGATTTGCGACTCTGCGAAAGATGGACCAACGCACCATCAGCCATAGGCAGTCTGCGCTCGCGGTTGTCCGGATTCGACGCCGAATTTACGGAACACCATTTTCCGTTGAACAAATGTTTTTAGGATCCACCTAAATAACTTCAGCAGGAAAACCCTTGAACGAAGTTAAAGATCCTTCATTTCGTATCAGGTCAATGAACAAAATTAAAGATCAGCAGGGTACATATCAGATAGAGACATAAGGAACTTCTATTATGTTGATGACACTCATCATGACGGTAAGACTTGATGATGTGAAGAGTTCACAAATAGGTCATATGTGGTTAGTTTAAGTAACATCAACAACCCAAGTCAAGGAAAAGAAGCATGTAACACTCTAAAGAAGGTCGCAAAATAACATGTATGGATATCTGGAAATCTATGAAAGGACAAAAATGGAGGATAGGAGTTATGATGTAGGAAATAATGAAGTGGCTTCGATAAATAATAGTGGCAACACCAAGGGGTAGTGGACTCACAAGAGCAACAAAGAAGAGAACCCAAGGAGTTCAATTAGAAGAAGACCAACATGGGTGGCATAATCATGCCCAAGGAGATGGCCATATTCATCAAGAGATGAAGGGAATAACGAAGTTTTCAGAATGGCCCACGATATAGCAATTGCAAGAGGTGGGTTGGTGGGAGCCACAATGACCAACATCATTGACGCCACCGTAGAGGGCACACATAGTGAGGGCATGGACAAGGGAGAGGTTTAGGAAGTACAAAATTCAAAAGACACTAAGTAGGTTGTGATGTAGTCATAAAGGCCCAAATATTGTCAGGAAGAGCATGCCAAGGGAAAGGTTCAGAATATGAAAGGTACCAACAAAAAAGAAGCTAACATTGTAGGAAAAAGTACAACCAAGTCTACTCAAAGTATTTAATGAAAAGGCCTCATCTATCTTGCCATGAAAAACGGCTTTGCATCACAAGGACACTCTTGTGAATATGACAATGAGGTTAAACTAAGGCAAACTAAGGATGATACTTGTGCTAGAGGTGGGGTAACCTAGGCAAGCATCAAAAACCTATACGGAGTTGAAACATAAGGGGAAGTAATGAAAAAATGGTTAAATAGGTGTGTTTAAGTGAGTTATTAAAACTTCATGGGAAACAAAAGTTCATAACGACATAATGGAACCACAAAGAAACACTTTTGGTTAGAGAGAAAGGGAGCCTAAGAATAGCAAGTAATGTGTACCAATTCACAAGGCAGTGCTACACAACACAAGAATATGCTTGTACCAAGTGGAAACGACATGGGGTGACAACGAGGTGAGAAGACAAGGAGGAAAATCATGAAATATATATAGGAAAACAAAGAGAAAATTCATTTTTAGAAGATAGAGGATTAGGGAGAGGGATGGAGAGATGAGAAGAAGTGATAAGAGAAAAGATGCGATGAGAGAGAGAAAGAGAGAGAGAGAGAGAGAGAGAGAGAGAGAGAGAGAGAGAGAGAGAGAGAGAGAGAGAGAGAGAGAGAGAGAGAGAGCGAGAGAGAGAGAGAGAGAGAGAGAGAGAGAGCGAGAGAGAGAGAGAGAGAGAGAGAGAGAGAGCGAGAGAGAGAGAGAGAGAGAGAGAGAGAGAGCGAGAGAGAGAGAGAGAGAGAGAGAGAGAGAGCGAGAGAGAGAGAGAGAGAGAGAGAGAGAGAGCGAGAGAGAGAGAGAGAGAGAGAGAGAGAGAGCGAGAGAGAGAGAGAGAGAGAGAGAGAGAGAGCGAGAGAGAGAGAGAGAGAGAGAGAGAGAGAGCGAGAGAGAGAGAGAGAGAGAGAGAGAGAGAGCGAGAGAGAGAGAGAGAGAGAGAGAGAGAGAGCGAGAGAGAGAGAGAGAGAGAGAGAGAGAGAGCGAGAGAGAGAGAGAGAGAGAGAGAGAGAGAGCGAGAGAGAGAGAGAGAGAGAGAGAGAGAGAGAGAGAGAGAGAGGGAGAGAGAGAGAGAGAGAGAGAGAGAGAGAGAGAGAGAGAGAGAGATGGAGAGAGAGAGAGAGATCATGAGATACACAAGGCAGAGAGAAGATGAATGTGGGTGGGTATTGCGGAAATGATGAGGGTGGATAAAGTGTGTACAACAGGTGAGGGAGACATGAAATGAAGAAAGGACACAGGAGGGGAGGATCAAAAGCAAAGGAGAGATGGCATTATGCGTAAGTCAAACACGTGGTACACATGCAAGAATAGAGCACTCACACAATAAAGGAATGGAGGAATTGTAGGCACAAGAAATAACAGGAACACACACAAGGCTGAGTTATCGTACACATTGAACTTACAGAAAAATCACTGGCATTAAGGCACAAACAACCAAATACCAACCAAGCACCAAACAAGCAACGACAACAAAAAATGAAATGAAATAATTTGGACATGTCATGACCAACCTCTGATGGAATTAGAATGCAAAAATGAATCAGATGGAAGAACTGGCAAGTGGACTCTCCAACAGGTGATCAAAATCATGGAAAGGTAGGATTCTTTTTGCATAGTATTGACAAGGGCCAAACAGAGTATAAAAAAGGGAAAAATACCTCCTTGGAGTTATCAAACAGGCTCATCAAAAGATTCATAAGGAGTTCTAAAGACAGGGAAGCCCATGAGAAATCTGAAGTAAGATCATCAAGTCTATGAAAACAATTGAACTAGGTAGCTTGAAAAGAAATAAATGGAGGAAAGAGAAGGTCAAGGGTGTGAAAGAGGGAATATGTGGAGTAAGAAGAAAATGGCAGGGTGTTGGATGGTTTTATGTGGTTTTTTATTGCACTTGAGGTGTAGCCTACCGAGAAACAGCTAAAGATAGGGTGCTTTGAACGTTTGAGCTTTCAACCTTTTTCGCAAGCATGTAGAAGAGAATAAAGGGAGAGAGATATGAAGAGAAGAAAACAAGGGCAAGGGAGAGAATGAGGGAACTAGGACAAGGAGAAGAAAGAGAAAAAGGATTCAGTCAATTGGAAGATATTTGGAGATATGGAGTAGAGACAAAACCGAGGAACGAGAGCCAAATGGTGTGAGGATTAGAAAAGAGAGGGGAAGAGGGAAGAACAAAGAGTTCATAGAAGGAAGGAATAGAGAGAGATAAAGATTTGTAAACTTTGAGAAGCGATGAGAGAGGGAGAGAGAGAGAGATGGGAAGGGAGAAATACAAGGGGAATGGGATGAGATGGGCAACATTGAGAGAGGGAGGGGTGTAAATGGAAAACGGGATGGAGAAAGGAGAATAAAAGGGAGAAATATGTGGAGATAAGGGGTGATATAGGAATTAGAGAAAGGAGGGATGGTAGAGGGAACGAAAGGAATGATGAATTCAATAGCAAGGAATAAAGATAGAAATAAGAGAGATATAGGAAGAAGGGAGGACAAAAGAGATATATATACATGTAAAGTGATAATAAGGGAGAGAAGAAGAGGTATGGCTAAGTGCAGAGCAAGAGAGAAGGGAAAACAGAGAGGGATAAAGGGAGATGCATTGAAATAAATCCAAAGGGTGCTGGGTAGAGAAATGAAAAGAGAGAGGTACGGGCAAGATAGTATCATGCCAAAGGATAAGATAAAAAGAGATAAAGGCATGACACAAAGGGAGGGAGAGGAGGAAGGGAGAAAGAGATAGAGTGAGGGATGGTATGGAGGGAGTGAGAAGAAAATAGTATATATTCAAGAGACATAATTTGAAACACACCTTGAAAACACAATCACCAAGATATTTTTATAGATAAAGAAAGCAAGAAACTACGACAGGGAGGCAAGAAAAAAAATAAAGGTGGAGAAGTGGGTCAATTAAATGGATTGATAAAAGGAGATGGAAAGAGAGACAGAGAAGGAAAGAAAAGTGACAAGAGGGAGAGAGGGGGATAAGAGATAGATTGCATGGGGGGAGCGAAAGAGGAAATTGTAGAGAAATCAAGGGAATAAAAGGGTTCTGATTGAAAATATTAAATGGGTTGAGATATGCAAACTTTGAGGAAATAGAAGGGTTGTAAGGGTGGAAAGGGAGACATGATAAGGGGAAAGAAAGAGGTGGGGAAGGTTTGAGAAGCGGAACAATGATAAAAAAACCTCAAAGAAGCCCACATAGAACAACAAGGAGAGGCAAGGAGTTTAAAAAGGGAAGGTAATGGAAAGAGGAAAATGAAGTCAACAAAAACAAATGCACCAAAGCCTATGAAAATTATGTGTATTTAGAATGAATTTTTATGGCCATGTCAATACTCATGGTGTTTATAAATGATGATGAATGATGATGATAAAATTGAGGATGATGATGATGGCTAAAGTTTGAAAAGAGGGTAGGAGAAGTAATAACTCAACATTATAATAGTTACAAAACAACCATTATAGTGCCAAAGATAACTATACCAGATGAAAACAAAGGAAATGGCACAAAAGGGAAAACAACGAATGGTCTCATTTTGCACTAATAATGAAAAATGAAGCCTATTTTGAGTTGGTCACGTGAATTTTATACACAAGAGAAACTGTGTAGATTGAAAATGGTTTGTTGTTCAAAATATTCCATGATTTGGGAACAAAACATATGTATGAGTAGGGAGGAAAAGGAAAGGATTTCGCAAGATGTATAACAGGGAAGAAGAGGGAGAGGATAAGGGAGAGGAGAAGGGAATGGGATGATGGATTGTTTTTAATACGTGCACATGTTCATAAAACTAGATCCACTCCTGATGTATGCTAGTGTTCATTGAACCATTTGGTCTTATCAAGAGCTTGGAAGGATGAGGTTGGAGGGACAGAGATGGGAAAGGAGTGTCTATGAAATGTAGAAACTGTATGAGGAGATTGTATGAGACAATGTACAATTTAATAATTTTAGTTTAAGTTACATTGTTCATTATTGGATTAACTTTTTCTCTACAAAATGGGAGGGAGGGGGTGCACTGAGGGAGGTGGGATCAAGGAAATTGTATGAGGCAAGTGTGTGATGACGTGCACATCTTGGTAAGAGAGAAGGCACTCTTGTTCAATACTAGTTTATGGTTGAATGCTTTCTTATGAAGAAGTTTGGGATTGATTTCGTACAAAATAAGTGAGAGATACGGGGAGAAAATATGGAACATGGAAGTGTCCAGAGAAGAACATACAATACCATCAACATGAGAATGACACTGGTGCATGGTATGTGGTTTACTTATATACATAGCTCACTTCTCAATAGTGGGTGAGGATTGGGGGATTGAAAGGGGGGAGGAGAAGGGAAGTATGTGAGGGGATTTTCTGAGGAAGTGCATATTCTGCTAACAATCGAGCAAATCTAATTGAACACTAGTGTATGGACAAATAACTGGTTTTCTAAAGATCGTGTGTGGATTGGGTAGAGGGGAATGAGAGGTGAAATTTATGGAGCATGGATCATAAGAATTTTATGAAAATAATTTATGAGACAATGTTCATTTGGATAATACTAATGTATGCTACACGTTTTGTTATTGTACGTACATGGTGGGATGGAGTGGGCGAGTTGAGGTAGGGGGGAGGGAGAAGGAAACTATGTGAGGGATTGAATGAGGAAAGTTTCAATTTCAATGGTACTGGAACCACTAATGAAATTCACTTATATATGGGAAAACA
The DNA here is from genome assembly GCA_023375785.1 of Penium margaritaceum. NCBI lineage: Eukaryota > Viridiplantae > Streptophyta > Zygnematophyceae > Desmidiales > Peniaceae > Penium > Penium margaritaceum. Next base: position 54,436 of record SZWC01007415.1, read on the forward strand.
TGTTGTTCTCTCTAGATCTTAGATGGATTTGGTAGAAGGAAGTGAGTGGTAGGGAAGATAAGAGGGTGAAACATGAACTTTGTATAAGTGTGATGACATGTCAACTAATACAGTCCTTCATACACACGCCTCACACACTTTTTTCGTTTTACCCCCTCCCTCACCTTCCTCTCCACCCTTCCCTCATGAAGTGAAAATTGTTGTTGAGGAGTGTATGCAAAAGTAAACAAACTTCAGAATAAACTAGACATGACTCAATATAGTTGTGTAAAAAAGGGGAAAAGGTCTAAAATGTTTTCTAGGAGGTGTGTGGAAGATTTTGTAACAAAAGAATGAATATTTCATGTAAGAATACACTCTTCCATGAAAAGAATACATCCATGAAGAAAGGTAGGATATCAAATTCACAAGTATATGATTTCCAATTGATATCACTGATTGAATTGTATAGTCATTCGCACACATTCTTCAATAACGTTTTCTGTTTGGAATTCCCCCTCTCCCACCCCCTCCCTTCAAGTGGACATTGTTTGAGTGGAGTGTGTGAGAGAGTGAAAAAAAAGTAAGTTTGAAAAGTACATGCCAAAATACACCTATAGCGTGGCAGTGCCACGCCGAGCGGTCGAAGGAGCCACGTGGATCAAGCGGGGTCACCTGGGACTGTGGGCGGTTAGACGGGATGGCTTGAGGGTCGGAGACCCTCAAGCACCGCGATTTTGGCCTAGTCGGTCAAGGATTCCGTCGAATCCGTTACATTGGTATCAGAGCTCGAGGGCTTGAATCCCACGTCGAGATTACCGGACATGCCGAGGCGGCTCTCACTCCTAGCAGGGGGGAGTGTAGCGTGGCAGTGCCACGCCAACCGGTCGAAGGAGCCACGTGGCTCGAGCGGGGTCACCTAGGACTGTGGGCGGTTAGACGGGATGGCTTGAGGGTCAGAGACCCTCAAGCACCGCGGTTTTGGCCTAGTCGGTGAAGGATTCTGTCGAATCCGTTACAACACCTCTTTAAGGAGAGGTGAAACTTCATTCAAGTGGTTAAAAAACTATAGCGTATATCTTGAAGATATTCCATGAAACATTTAGTTTCTCACATACACAAGTGTACTCTTGAAAAAAAAAACATCACTTGTCCAATTGTACACTTTTTCATGCACATGGCATCTACACTTATGTATTATAATTTTTCGACCCCCCTTCCCCCTCTTAGTTGAAAGTGTATGACGGGAGTGTATGAGAAAGTGAAAATTTGTAATATAAAAAACACATGCGAAAATATATACGTGTAAGGAAGTCTAACTGTGTGAAGCGACACATGTGTGGTTCCTCAAAAAATATAGATGGCACCAAGAACGCTACTCATGACACGGCTCTCATTCAAAAACGGGTCTCAGCGTTGAGAAAGACCACATCGGAGTGTTGTTAAATTAAGGGCATTGACCATAAAAAAGACCAACTAAAGTAGAGTTACTATGTTAGCACCTCATGTCCCTTGGTGGCTCTTTCCATGTATTTATTCACTCATATATATGCAGATATGCATTTATCTCTCAACATTGACTTTGACATTACCTTCTGTCAGTTCCCTTTCTTTATCTTTACGTATCCTTCCATCTATCCATCTGCATACATCGACCCATCCCTCCATGCATGCGACCAACGACCCATACGTTTTTTCTTCTTCGTAGAATTCCATTAATTATAATTCTTTTCTTTCATTTAAATTAGTAGAAACAAATCTAACAATCCATCCATGGACCAATATATCCATCCATCCATACACCCAACATGCCAACCATTTTATCCATCATTTAATCCATTTATCCATCCATTACACCACATAGCCGTGCATCAAGCCTTGTTGTGGTAAACTTTCTCATAAATCTTCTAATCGTGTTAGTGAAGACAATGTTCTATTAAGATATTATCCCTCATCCTTAGCTTTTATCTTATTATTGAATAAAAATATAGTGGATGACGGAATGTTAGTGAGGATAATATGGTTCCATAAGAATAATATATTTTTTCTTCATTAGGAACTAATTGAAATCCTTCAATCATATATAATATCTCATTAAATGAGTCTCCTTTGTTTGAAAGACCCTAGTTAAATATTAATTCATTGGAGTGATGATTAAGGCTATGAAAAGGATGATCAACCACAGTGGTGTATAATGAAGATGATTATTAATTATACATTTAAATCTTGACATCATTCGATAACATCATTCAATGTCCAAAAGGAAAACATTGTATGTAGAACACATTCAGATAATTTTTCTTTTAACTTCATTAATCTTGAACGTTGCTACTGTTATCAAAATGTGTTTTCCCAAATTTAATAGTATGAACGTGTTCAGAGAAATTTAATATTGTGTATTGCTTTATGCTAGTAGAAAGTTATGATAAAAATTTAAATCTTTTAATACCGTATAATGTGAAAATATCATCAAATTCATTTGTGCTAAAATATGTATGTACATTTTGAAGTAGTTTTTTCTTCTTCATGATCTATAAAGTGCATCTGAAGACATTTTCAACTATTGTTCTCTTTTGAAAACCAAGAGGGGTAACGTTTTGTGACTCAAACACCATTTATTATCCACAAACTGTAGTAATATTTGGTTAGTAAATTTAATTCTTTCACTGAGTTCTTCTCTATCTTGTGAAGTTTTGGACATGTTTCCTCAACCCATCATATTCTTGGGTAGCTTTGGTCTATTCCATACACATCTAGTTGATTTTCCCTTCTGAAGCCTTTTGAAATGCTTCATACTGATAATGTTATGTATTTTTTAAAACTTTCAAAGTTTCATTAGATTTATGGTCCACATGAAGAGTTAAAGTGACAAAACGTATGGGAAAGGGACTAAATACGTGATCTTACCGCATATTGCAGCCCTTACCAACAAAAATCATACACATTGGTTTCCTATAGAAGTTGAAACCTTTCTCTTTCATCATCTTCAGATGGAAGATAATAAAAGTTTATTATTGCATCATATTTGTAATATTTTAGAGACGTTTCTATTACTATTGTTATTTTATAATTTAATATACATTGAATATGTTTCAAAAATATGGTAAAAGTAAGAAGATTATTTTCATTCATCATAAAATTATATGTTGGAACTCGTTTTTCTCAAAATAAAAATCAAAATTAGTCCAGAAATATATGTTCATGTATTTGTAGTCAAATGTTTATAAATTTGGACTCAAACACGGTGACTTGTAGACAACAATGTAACTAGGTGGGTTTCTTCTTTTTAATTATATGAAAAGAATGTATGCATCATGTTGTGAGAATATCCATTTTATTTTCCATTTCATAGTGTTTTCAGAATCGTTTCATGATATAAATTCCTATGTCCCTTTCTTAGTCTTAATTAATATGGGCACATGTGAAATATTAAATATAATCGTATAAACTTTATTTTATAAAGTTATCGAAATTCTAAATATCCAAAAAAAGATTTAGTTATATTTTCAATTCATTATTTATGTTGTAAATATCTTAGAGAGTAAAAATAGGCTCTGGTCAGTTATACGGATTTATGTCCGTCTTCGTGTTAAAATATCACTTGCTTCATAGATTAAACAGTTCCATAGATTTTAGTTATCACTTGAAATTTTGCATTAAATCATTTTTCGTCTTAAAAATCGTCCTTTATTAAAAAAATTCAAATGTATTTATTTGCATCGGAAATGGTCACCATTTTGAAGCGTTGTAAGAAATGTGTAATCTATGTACTCATGCTTCATTAATTCTTGTTTTTAACTATTTTGCATGTATGTTGTTAATTTTTCCATTTTATTCTGAAAATTTTTATCCCCTTCCCTGTTATTCAAGAAGCACTATTTTGTTAATTGAATTAATCATGAAAAATACCATCCTTCAATTTTGAAGCAAAATGAGGTTTCAATGGAACAATCTTATGAATATTTTCGTGGAATGTAATGGTATTTCTTTATTTTGATATCATTCTATAATTTTTTGATGTCTTATATGATTATTTAATGACTTATATGATATCATAATTTTATTTTATTTTGAATATTCATGTTTCATCATGAAGTAGTTGATTCTGTTTTTAGATAATGTTCCACATCAAGCTCCATGTATTCATCGTTGACCATCCCATTCATTTTTGAGAAATTTTTTATTACTACTTCATGATGAATTTGAAGGCGCAATCTTAAATAGATGCTCCATTTGTCTTATCATAACTTTTCTTGACACTTTGATTCTGTGTTTTTAGTTAAGACCATCTCGTTCCCTTTTTTTACATTTTTTCCCCGGTTTGATTGTTTCGAAGAGAAAATATGATGTTAGTTTGTTGAAGTCGGACTGTGGATTGTTAGTGTTAGTGATGGTTGTTTAATGTGTTATGGTTGATCGATCATCAGTTTTTACGTCCTTGGTTTCACTCATGTTTGTCACGGTCCAGCGAAAGGATAGCCTAATATCCCGACAGCACATCGTAGTAAGTTTCACCATGGTGAGGTTTGGCCGTTGGTGTAACGGGGATGCCAAAGTAGGCAGTATGCAGTTTGTTTCGATTACTTCGCCGTGAACGTAAGAAATGAAGAGAAGTCGACGAGATTCGATCATTTACCGGGTAAATCACAGGTCAGCGGGCTAAGATAGTTCTGATCATGGTTAGAATCGGAGTCCCTTCGCGTGCGACGAAAGTGATGCATCGAGAGCAGGGATCGGGAATCTGACGGGGGGAATCTCCTGCATTTTTCTGCCGACCGTTTTAGGGGGTCTACCGGCCGCTTATCGGCCGTCATACAGAGGGAGCTTATGTATGCAAAGTTGGGTTGACTGGATCCCCAGGACATGGTGGTGGGAGGATTCGAGGGATGGAGAGGCCTGGAGGCTGGCTGGAATAGTCGGCAAGGGTAGAGAGCGCGGAAGGATCCGTACGGGCACTACCTGATAGAAGTGCGACGACGGCCGGCGGTTCTCGACTCCGGTGGTCCTCTGAGCCGTCAGAGTAGACGGCATGCATTTTCGAGAAAAACTCCGATGGGTTGCATGCATTTGACAAAAACGACTGGGGGGAAGGGAAGGAATGCGATGTTCATTATCCTGTCACTGAACACACGCCATCCTGTTACACGCGCGGCAGACAGCCGGCTTGACGACGTCGATCTGTCGCCGGCAAGTTCAAGTGGAGGTGCCATCTTCCCATCGTCGCTACCCAATCTGAAGATCGCGATCGACCGGTTGTGCCGACTCAGCATCTCTGCTGCGCTGGCGTTCCTGCAGAAAGCAAGCAGGAGTGGAACGTAAGTGAACATCGGCACTGCCGTTCGTCGATCGAGGCCACTGCTCACCAGTACGCACCCCCGAGACCGTGACCGTGCTACGACACCTTCAAGATCGGGTCACAAGCCTATTGGCTAGAACACTGCTGGTAGGCCCAGCAGGCGGGGGAGACGGGGCTGCAGTCCCGCGGGAGCAGCTTCCGTCGGCAGTGGCACCACGCTCGGAGGTACGAGGGAAGAAGTGCAACGATAGCGACCTCTTGAAACAACCACGCAAACCTGAATCCCACTTGATGCGATCGGACAAATGTCGCCCCCACAAAACTTTTACACAAATCTGTGACCTATTAAATAAAGCCTACTAAAAAATACCCTAGGCAAGATAGAACCAAAAAATCACACTCATTAAAAACTCCCAAAAACTAGCACGCAAAAATTCAGCACAACGATAATAAATATAACATCATCTTGTAGACCGTTAACGGCATGTCTATGTTGTCACACACATTCTCTCCCGATGAAAAATGACGTGTGAAATCAGACGCATTTCATCAAAGATGATGATAATTTTTTTGCAGAGCAGGACCCCAAAAAATACCTTCCCCCTTCTTTTCTTGCGTCAAAGCCGGTTGTGTTATGCTGAGCGGAAGGTATGTGGTTCACAAGGATGAGGTGCGAGCAACAAACAATTCGAGGAATTGGAACAAATAGATAATGTTTATGAGGCAGTAAGTGCACTTCGATGACTAGTGGCGAACAATGTAGACCCACCGCATCCGGGTGAAGTCATCGGCCAGGGTGAGAACGTAGGGCAGTTCGACCTCAGGGCCTCGCTTGTCACAGCGGTTCCATGCGGCAGCCCGTTTCGCTCCGTCGTCAATCAAGGAGCCCAGCCGGCTGATCTCATTAGCCACGGAGCCCCGCCGTTAAGTGACAGCGACGACAGGGCCCTTCGAGCGGCTCCTGCTTGTCAGAATCGCAATTCGGCGAAGTCCAGTGTTGTCACAAACGCTTGACCGCTCACAGCGAAGGCTTTGTCACCACCGAAAATCCCTCACTCGTATAGCAATGTGTTGTGCAGCATCAAATGACGAGGATAGGTTTTATGTTCAAACGTCATGGATTTTACTGGTTTGCGATCTTCATTCACATATTTTTAAGAGTTTGTTCGACAACTAATTATGATTGCCTTACCGCTCTGCTGATCCGTGCAGCGGTCCGAGCCATTGTCATGGCAAGGAGACGCCAACCGGCAGAACAGCCGGCAATCTCTCGTCGCGAACGTTTCCGACAGGCCCTCGCGTTGGTCGGCGCCCGAATCCTGGCTCCCTTGCTGATGGATCCGGCAATGCGGGTCCTCGCATTGGGACATGTGCTAAACCCGGGCCCCGGGGTCAATTTGTCCGAGAACATATCGACCCCGATCAGAGAGGGACTCGACTGGGAGAGGACCGAGAAGGTCCGAGTGGGCCAACTATAGTGGGCGCAGTGCCTGGGAGGAGTTAGGATAAGAGCAGCGATGCATCTTACCCTGGGCGCAAAAAAGACAGTCGGTCTTGGGCGGCTTCTCAAAAGAAGCTGCGTCAAGACCGAGGGCTGGCTGAGTTCGAATGAGCTTGGACACAATGTCCGAGCTCACATGGCAGAGGCAACGATGTAACAAGCGCTGGTGCTCAGGGGAGAGAACACCAGTGACAAACACACGCGTAGAGGAGAGAGGGGGAGAAGAAACAAAGGGAATGCAACGAGACACACGATACGGGTCATCAACAACAGAGGCACGAAGCACAATGGTACGTGTGTCAAGAGCATTCACTGTGGCAGATTCAGCACAGTGCTCAACAGTGAGACCCATCCTGATGCATGCGCGAACAGAGAGAAAGCTGAGCTCAAGAGCAGGGATAAAGAGCACATCAGAAATGTACAAGGGGCCAGACTGACCATCAAACCGCACAACCCCAACTCCCTGCACAAGCAACGACTGACCAGACCCTGTGCAAACAGACCGAACAAACGCAACGGGACCAAGCACAACGAAGTCACTAAGACGATAGGTCATGTGATGGGTGGCCCCAGAGTCAATAATCTAGGTGCCACCCGGCTCACGACCTTTCGTCGACATTGAGCAACGTGCCACATAACACTCTGCCTCTGCTGGACACTCAGCAGAGGACTCAGGACAATGACGTACAACACGGATCTGTGACTCGTCAAGCCAGTCGGTACTGTCAGGTCCATCCTCATCGCAAGTCAACATAACTCCACCACAAGCATCATCACGTGTAACAGACACAGTAAGACAAGCTGTGTAGGGACCACTCGGCTGTGACAACACACTCGCACCTCCCTGAGTACGAAGCGCCAGCAGTTGACGAAGCTCCACGATCGTGCGATCCCGAGGGTCCACATCACCGCTGTCGCCTAGTGAAACGGATGCGTCTGCTGCACTCGTGGTCGCGGCGCGCCCAATCCGTGTGTCAATCGAGGAAATCCGCTGGGTGTATGCCGCCTGAAGGTCGCGCATGATCCGAGTCCACTCAAGGGGCTGCTCACACTCCGTGTAGCGGTGAGCGCCTCCACAGTTTTAGTAGTGGACAGAACGTCCACTGCCACTACTCGCCAGCTACAGCTGTTGCTACTGTTGTCCCCTCTCGCGTCACTTCTTCCCCTTCTTTCCCCGTGTAGCCGCTGCAACGTCCTGAGTGTGGCGACTCGGGGTAGAGGAGGAGAAGGAGAAAGCGGTGGAGGTGGGACTGGTGAGCTTGAACAGAGGCGTAGGAGGGGTCGTAGTCACTGCTACAACAAATGGACTCTGCTGATGGGCGATGGCAGCCTCATGAGCCGATGTGGCCTGGATGAAGTAGCGATGGGCCGAAGGAAGTAGCTGTAGTGACTCTGACAACTCAGAAAGAGCCACACGATCAAAGCCCGTAAAGAGCTTCACGTGGTCCAAATGCGCCCCCTTCATGATGGTGTCGAGTGCCCACAACTGTGTCCCGCCACTGGTCCCAAGGCGCGTGTAAAGGCACATTGCACACCTCCAGTAGTCAGTTGCAAGCTCTGTGGGACCCTGACGGAGGGAGTGAAACTCACGTATTCAGGCCGCCCTCGTGGCATGGGTCTCCGCAGCAAGAATTGTCAGGGCCAGCTCCCAGCCCTGACGCGGATTTGCTCCAGTCCCGGTCCCGGTCTCACCGAGAAAGGGTCGGAAGTCGGCCATAGTCTCTCGCGACATGGCGTAGAGGAGACTACGCATCGCTCTCGCTGCTGTTCGGACCTCGTGAGGGTCGCGGGTTTGGTACTGGCTGTGGTAGTAGGGCCAGGCACCCTCAGAATCGGCCCACACCTGAAATAAGGTCTCCCAGCAATCGAAGCCCTCGTCGCTATCGTAACGGGTCGGAGGTGTCTCAAAGTCCTCCGGTTGCCGCTTCGTGGAGAGGACGACCTCATGCTTGGGAGAGGGTGGACGGGGTATGGGGAGCCCACCAGTGAGGGAAACGCCACCAAAGGTGAACGCTGCTGAACGACGTGGCTGATCCTGACGGCGAGAAGGTGGCGGAGTGAGAGACTGTGATCCCAGACGTAACTCACGGATGCGCTCCTCAAGCACACAAATCTCATGCTCGTGTGAGTCATCCTCAATCTCCTCCTCATCCCAGGTTTCCACCTGTGATGAGTGGTACTGAGACCGCAGCGCTATGTAGGGTGTAGACTGTTGAGCAGATGGTGCAACTCTAGTAGATCCTCCAGGTGGCTGCTGTGAAGCCCACAAACGACCCCGTAGTAACTCCGTGATCTCCTCAAACACGTCGGACTGCCTTTGCTACTGCCGCATCTTGTCTTGCGACCGACGAAGCTAGTCGATCATGAGGGACTACGACCGCGGACTCATAACGCCCGAAGAGGAGGAAGAGGGGTCAACTAGCCCTTCGCCCTTTTCACGGACCGGTGCCATGGCAATGCTCAGTTTGGGGTCAAAACGTCAATTGGCGGTCCGCCTGTGGCTTGTGATGGCCGAGCGTCAGTCTTGTCACACCCTGCACACGTTCCGCTCAGATCATGGTGGCGAGTTCTTAGGCGAGATGGATGCCTACTTTGCAGAGCACGGTATCTTTCACCAGCTTTCCGCCCCTGCTACACCATAGCAGAATGGTGTGTCTGAGCATTGGAACCGCACCATGGAGGATGCGGTTCGCGCTATGCGGTCCAAGTGCGGTCTACCGAAGTCCTTTGCCTTTGAGGGCTTCTCCTACATGACGTGGGTCTGGAACCACTTGCCACATGGTCCACTTCCAGACCATGTCACACCGTACGAGTTGTGGTTCGGCCATCGTGTTGATCTCCGTCTCGCCCGCGTTTGGGAGTTTCTCGCCTGTGTCTGGTACACTGACGACCAGCAGGGGTCCAAGGTCTCACCCCGGGGACGTATGTGTACCTTCCTCGGCATCTCCCCGCGGTCAAAGGCATGGCACTTTTGGGACCCTACTCGCCATCGCATTGTCGAGTCTTGAGATGCTCTCTTCTTTGAGCCTCTCACCTACCGCAACTTGTCCAGCATTATGTCGCTGGTCGTCGACCATGTTTTGACTTGTGTGGCCTCCCGGCGGATGGGGGAGTCTAGTCCTGCGGATGGGTCTGTCCGGGCCTCCTCACCTGTGGTCCGGTCTCCAGCTGCTGACGATCCGGCCATCATGGCTGTGGGTCCAGTAGCCTTATCAGTTCCCTCTGGCACACCTGATCCCATGCCGGTGTCAGACCCCTCTGGCACACCTGATCCCGTGCCGGTGTCAGACCCCTCTAGCGCACCTGATCTCGTGCTAGTGTCGGTCCCCTCTACCACACCTGATCCCATACGAGCGTCAGTCCCCTCTGGCACACCTGATCCCCTGCCAGTGTCAGCCTCCTCTGTCATACCCACTCCCGTGCATGCACCCATGTCCCCTATGGCTCTGGCTCAGCAGCCTTCCCCGCAGCCTGAGGTGAGCGCCTCAGCATCGGGCTACTCCCGCGAGCCCGGTGGTCGTCTTCGGCCATTGGCCTCTAGGGCTCAGCAGACTGCTGTCTGAGCGCCCAGGCACTCGACTCATAGTGTTTAGAGTTGCGAGCCTGGCACGAAGGCCCTTGGCTAGAGTGTCTAGGTAGACTACATTGAGGTGCATCCAGCATGTCCTGTCGGCCACGAGTTGGTCTCTCGAGAGTTCTTGGTCGCTAGCGATGCCGCAGCCGACCTTGTCGTGGTCAGACCGAGTCCGCAGGCGTGTGTCTTAGCCACCTAGAGTACTCTCTCGACGATGCCTGATCCAGGCACGTTGAAGGAGGCACTCTCAGCTCACGATGTAGACCTGTGGCGTGTTGTTTGTGAGGATGAGCTGAGAGCCATCCGTGAGCAGGGTGTCTATGAGCTTGTCGACCTCCCGCCTGGGCGGAAGGCTGTACAGGCCAAGAGGGTCTCTCAAGAAGGTGAAGCCTGATGGCACACTAGATCACTACAAGGATCGCTTGACGGCCAAGGGGTTATCGCAGGTTGAGGGAGTAGATTTCATTGACACCTTTGCATCCTTTGGCCGCATGACCACCGCTCGCACTATGTTTGGGGTTGTTGCTCACCACGACTGGGAGCTGTACCAGATGGATGTGAACAACGCGTTCCTCCATGGCACCTAAGAAAAGGAGATCTACATGGTCCAGCCACCTGGATTCGAGGTCGGTGACAAGGTGTGGCGCTTGTGCAAGGCCTTGTACGGCCTGAAACAGTCACCAGGTGCTAGGACTTGGAGATCACCGGTACACTAACACGTGCTGGTTACGTACAGAGTGACGCTGACCCGTCCCTCTTTCTCAGAAAGACATCTGAGAGCTTCACCGCCATCCTGGTCTACGTGGACGACCTCTTGATTGTGTCTCCTTCTATGGAGGCCGTGAAGGAGGCCAAGGCAGTTCTCTAAGCTACTTATAGGATGAAGGACCTTGGTCCTGCAGCTGTGTTTCTGGGGATGGAGATCGTGCATGATAGTCAACGACGGACACTCTTGTTGCATCAGGCACATTACGCCCGCGTTGTGGGGGAGTGGTTTGCTGACCTCTTGGGTGCAGTTCCTACAGCCTCTACCCCCATCACACCTGACGGGCACGATGCTCTGAAGGTGGATGATCCTACAGTCCTGGGAGAGACAGTGGACATGAACCTGTACTTGTGCCTGATTGGCTCTTTGATGTACTTGGCCACTACCACACGACCCGACATTGTTTTTACCTTCAACCTCCTTGCACAGTTTTCACAGTGTCCTCGGGCGAGAGCCCTTCATGCGGCCGTGGAAGTGGTGCGGTACGTGGTGTCCACACTGTACCTTGGACTATGCTTTCGACGGCAGTATTTGGTGGTTGTCGACGGCTACACAGACAGTGACTGGGCGTGGAGTCCTGATGGGCGCAGTCAAATAGGCTACGTGTTCCTGCTTGGTGGCACCGCTATGTCATGGCGCAGTGGCAAGTAGGGTTGTATCGCACGTAGCTCATTAGAGGCCGAGCATGTTGCTTTGGGGGCTAGGGCTGCTGAGGCGGTGTGGCTGCAACATCTATTTCGTGCGTTACGTCAGTCTGTGCCTTGCATCGTTCTGCGCTATGAAAACCAGAGTGCTCTTGCCATTGCATAGAACTCCGATGTGTTTCATGCACGCACAAAGCACATTGCTGTTGAGCATCACTTTGTGTGTGATCTTGTGGAGCGACAGGTGATCTCCGTCATCTGGGTCGGCACGGATATGCAGCGGGCTGACTTCTTGACCAAGGCACCTGTGCGCGGAAAGTTCATGGTGGCCATTCGTTCTATCGAGCTACGCCCCTTGCCTGAGAGTGGCTGAGAGTGGGGTGTGTGAGCATGGACTGTTGAGCATCTTGTTGTGCACATGTTTTAGTTCTGCACGTGTATGGACATGCGTACTATCGAGTCATGGGGGAGTGTTGTGGTGTGAGTTGTTTCCGTCCATTTGTACAGCTTACTGTGGCCACTCGGCCGTGTCCATGCTTGTGCAGATCCCTGATGCGGGCCCAGCTGGTGTCGGAGCACTGACGGTTGGTGGATCCATCCACCAGCAGCTGCCAGATGGCTGCCACGACGTCCCGGGTGCTTGCTGGGGTGCTCTGCAGTTTTTTCTAGAGACGCTAGAGTTTTCTCGGTGGACTGGCTCTCGAGTCCAATTTGCATGTTTTGCATTATCTGTCCACCGATCGATGCCGGACTTGTGCGTGACCAGTCGTAGCGTCCAACTCGAGATTGTGCATCTCTAGGTTAAGACAGTGTTGCATTTGGATACCTGTGCGCAGAGTTGCGGCCAAAACAGTGGTTTTGAGCCGGTTTTAGGACAAACTGACACCGCCGCGTGCGTCACCCGCCGTGTGCCGCGGCAGGTATTTATGCTGTGTGCTTGTCAGTTGTCATCTCTCTTCGCATTACTAAGCTATTGGAGCTTATGAGACTTTGCGTGTCTCCCTAGCCTGATCCTTGCTGTTTCTTGCACCTGCTTGCTTGCTAGTGCGCCAGCTGACTGGACACTGTCGCTACAACAGCAATAGCAAGGTTAGGAAGCTTCCTAGAAATTTCTCAAACAAGTCAAGCAAAAAAACACAATGATGAAAATCACAACGAGGCATATGTAGGGTCCACGACGCTCGAGGTCAGTGACGCGTAGGAGGTCGCGCTGTGAGTGGCTGCTTTCACAAGCTCAACTTAGAAGGCATGGGGTTTTGAGAATATCGAGGCCCATATTTTTGAAATTCCACCGCCATCGAGAAGTCGATTGAACAATACCTAAACATTGATACGGCCCACATCAATTCTGTCGACCTGTATAGAAAGTGGTCAAAGTTGTAAGAACGTTATAGAACATAACACCGAATGTTTTTTGCCGAACGGAGCGTAGATGGTGAACACGTAGAAGTTACGAGGCACAACACGATCGAGAATTTGGGACACTTGAGCAATTTATAATTTGCGGAAAGTGTACTTATGTAGCATGGCAGTGCCACGCCGACCGGTCGAAGGAGCCACGTGGCTCGAGCGGGGTCACCTGGGACTGTGGGCGGTGAGATGGGATAGCTTGAGGGTCAGCGACCCTCAAGCACCACGGTTTTGGCCTAGTCGGCCAAGGATTCTGTAGATACCGTTACAACTTATATGACAAGTGCCGAAATGATTGAACATATATATATATATATACAAGTGTCGAGGTACGAATGAGGTATAGTCGAGGTCGTTGGGTCGTTTGTCGAGCGACGCATGTGGGGTCATGTCGTGAGTGGTCAGATTCGAGAAGCACCGCCAAGAAGTTGGGATGCTTCGAGGATCGACGACAAAGATGCGAGATGCATCTTTATGAATCGAGAAATCAACCGAAAGGTCGTGAAACTTCTGTCGATGATTCTCGAAAGTGGTCGGATTTGTCAGAAAGTGCGAGCATGTTTGCCAGGGGGCGAGGACAGTTGGCCAAATTGCCCTTGACCTACGAAGTGAAAATCGAGGTGTCAACGTGCGGTGGGCTATTTGTGTAACGGCAGAAATGGGAAATAGTAAGGAATCTTGTGCATCTGGTACGCAACACCCCCCCCATTTAGCCTCAGTGTCCCGGCGCACGTACAGATGTCAATCTGGTGATCGATGTCTCGAAGGTTGTCGTATGCTTCCAAGCTGTTATGTGCGGCGTCGTAGCCGTGTTAATTGAAAATATATTCCATTGATTTTCCACGTCGTCGATGGCCAAGGATGTCGTCAATGGCGTACTCCGTATCCTCGTTCACTTGTACAGGAGGAGGAGGGGCGTTCATGCTGGGGAAGTTTTCTCAAGGGTCTCGGTAGTGCTTGAGTCTGCTAATATGGAACACCGGGAGGAATTGCATAGTTTCGGGGAGTTTGAGTTACACAACCACGAGGGTTTGCATGTGCTTGATCTCAAACATTCCCAACCATCGGGGTTTGAGGTTCGAATAGTTGGCTCCATGGAATTTGATGTTGGTCGAGCTGGGAAGAACTTTTTTCCGACGGTGAAAACATCGTCACTATGATGTCGGTCAGTTGCTCGTTTCATCGCCGCTTGTGTCTTCGCGAGTGTGTGCCGTGTTTCATTCTACATGGTGGAGAAGTCACGGCATTGGATGTGAATCACGGGAAGGTTGCTTTGGCTGTGAAGTCCTGTTGGTGTGGCGGGAAGTTTGGCATACCCCACTTCAAACAGAGTTTTACCCCTTGCGGTGGAGATCGCCGAACTATATGCGATGTTAGCGGTCAGGTGTTTTTGCGCTCAATCCGTCCCATGAGGTTTGCACAATGTTAAAAGAATTTGTTCCAATGTTTGATTGGTTCGCTCGATTTGGCGGTCGTTTTGAGGATGGAACGCCGTTGAGAGCTGGATCTGACTGCAATGCGAATCATCAGTTCGCACCAGAACGGCTGCTAAACCGACTGTCTCTGTCCTTAATGATGGCCTTTGGCACACCGTGTAGCCGAACAATGTTGTTTTAAAACAGCCGTGCTATTCCTTTGGCGGTGACAGTGGTCGTCGTTAGAATAAAGTGGGATATTTTGGAAAACCTGTCTACAACCACGAGGATTGCATCGCATCTTGCGGGTGTGTCTGGTAATCCCGTGACGAAGTCCATGGAGATTTCAGTCCATGGTTCTGTCGGAATGGGGAGCAGCTGTAAAAGTCCAGGTGGCCGTATGCGACGTGATTTTTGTTGCGGACACGTGTAGAGAGATTTGTAGAAGTTGGCCACGTCGGATTGCATCTTATTCCACTAGTAGTATTTTGCCAACTTCTTCAGTGTTTTGTCCTCTATGAAATGTCCACCTGGACCTGTCGTGTGGCACTCTTCGAGCAAGATGGGGCGGAGTTCATTGCTCGGAGGAACGACCACATGGGGCGTGAATCGTCGTTGCCAATAGGGTGCAACATACCAGAATTTTGCCTTGTCGTATCCGCCATGCTGCTCGTAGCCTCATGTGAACAATTGCTCCAGATACGGAACTTGTTGTAGCTGTAACGTTGCTGCCTCAGCCATCAGATCTGGTCGGTGGCTGAGCGCGTCTATCGGGTTGGTTTTGCCTGGCCGGCATTGAATATCGTAGTCGAACCCGGATTCAAGGAACTCCATCTATCGGGGTTTGACGTCGACTGAGGTTCGGCTGCATCTTCAAGTATATCAGCGCAAGGTGGTCTGTGTTTATGATGCATCGACGACACTCCACATAGCACCGCCATGTCTTAAATACATGTACAGCCACTTGTATCTCCTTCTCATGTACGACATAGTTGAGTTCCGGTCTGCGCAGTTTATTCAACATATTTGCGACCGGTTGTTCTCCGTTGCCATGGTCTTGGTGGAGTTCTCGGATGTATTCCAAGACCCACCGGCTGGGCTTCCACAAGAAAGACACATGGGCCACATGATTCAGCTACAACCGGAGGGGACTCCTCCGTTCAGACCCATGTATCGTCTTAGTTCAGCAGAAAGGCGAGAGGTCGAATGCCACATCAAAGAGTACCTTGCAAAAGGATAGATCGAGCCAAGTAGCTCACCGTATGGTGTACCAGTCTTTTTTGTGAAAAAAAAAAATGGTGGTTTACGCATGTGCGTGGATTACCGGGTTGAACAAGCTGACGGTGAAAATCGATTCCCCTTACCGCAGATTGAGGACCTTTTTGACCAATTCCAAGGGGTAAAAGTATTTTCGTCCTTGGATTTGTCTCAAGGGTACCATCAAATATGCATCACGGAAGATGATGTGGCCAAAACCACGTTTTGAATAGACATGGGACACTATCAGTTTCGAGTGTTATGCTTTGGGCTTACAAATGTCCCCGCAATCTTCCAAGGAAAATGAACCAAACGTTCGTCAAGCAACTCGATCAGTTTGTCTTAGTTTACCTAGACGACAACCTGGTTTTCTCCAAGTCAATGGAAGAGCACATAGAACATTTGCGCGGAGTCCTCACAATCCTTCGAGAACAGTAGTTCTATGCCAAAGTGAGTGAGTGCAAGTTTGCACAAGATGAGCTCGAATACCTTAGACACATCATTGGCAAGAACGACATCCGTGTCGACCCAACAAAGGTCCAAGCCGTTGTACATTGGCCACATCCAGAAAAAGTTGGACAGATTTAGTCCTTCCTCGGCCTAACAAACTACTTTCGACGGTTTATGCAAGGGTATTCGACCCTGGAAGTACCGCTAACCAGGCTCACGCAAAAAGACATACACTGGGAATGGACATCTGATTGCAAGAACACTTTTCTCAAAGTCAAAGAGCTTCTATTCACAACGTCCGTCCTAGCTCTTCCGGATCCATCGCAACTGGGGGAGTGTCAATGTTCGATAATTCCGTACTCAGAATCAATGTAGTGCGACACTATCCTTTTTGGAGGATCAAACACTTTGATTCAAAGCACATTAGAGCCTTGTTTTCACGGAGCTAGGGATCTCCTAGCACTGCATCAAACAGGTCAAGAAGGTCGAGTACCTTCAACGTGACACTCCGTGTGTACCCTTGAATACAGATTTTCGCTTTACAAGTATCGATCACGAGTACCGTACGGTTGTCATCGACAAAAACTGCATCATTTGATGGCTTGTACTTCAGGCCAACCTATCGGGTAAAGCCAAGGCTAACAAAGGAGTCATCTCCTCCAGTGTCAGCAAGTACGTTCACGGGAGTACCAGCTAGGTGTCCTTTGAACTGCATCGTCTTGTTGCCTCCACTCTTCCGAGTGAACATGCTCGACGATGACAAGCCGAGTTTGTGATAAACACAGAATCTAGATGGCGAACGCTGCAGGTCCCATGATTCACCTACTTGAGTCCACATCTTGTGGGCACACGTGAATTTGGCTAGAACCTTCTAGTCTTTAAATTTCACTGGGTCAAAGTCATCGACTTAAGGTACCGCAAATGTGATTGAACCTATCGCTTTGAGGGCGTTTGCTTCAATCACTGTGTGACACAATTCTTGTACAGTGGTCACTGTCACCACCACTAAGCAGGTTTGGTCATGCATCTCCTCCGATGATGCAAGATTGAGTGGGCAATGCCGATCAGCAAGTGCAGATTGAGGTTCAATGAGAGGAGAGAAAACAACGAAGAAATTTGAATTCGTCAAAATCGCAAATTGTTTAACATCCTCATCTGAAAACATGATCCCACACTCGTGATCCAGTTTTACCCTTGAGTGGTCCCCACTAACGTCACTCAGGGGTGGGGAAAACCCGCTCCACGGCCTTGTCCGTTACCACGGCCGGGTCCATTTCAATGACTGTGACCCTGTCCACGGTCCTGTCCGCGGCCTCCTGTTGCACCCTCCCCACGAGGTGCTGTTAGTGCGGCTAACGCCGCGACATCTTGTCCACCATCAGTAGCCTCAGGTTACTATGCCTTGAAGTGTCTGGGCTGCATGCAGTTGTGGCACAATCCCTCGCGGAAGGCCGTGTTACGACGCTCGCACGCCACCTACAGCTCGTCATTTTCACGACCACGCTTGTGGTTGGGGGCTTGTTTCCACTAGTCTTCTTGCCTGGGGGGTTTGCCGGCTGCTTGTCGTTGACCCCACCCCACTGCCCCTCCGGCTGTCCCTCCAGCCCCTGTAGCATCCATGCGTGCATCACAGTCTTGCTGTGCACGCACGTTCGGCCATGCATCCAAGTCGTGCTTCGGGTTCACCGAATACACTTCGCTCATGTAGTCTCCCAACACCCTCCAGCTTGTCCAAGCTTGGCCCGCTGCAGTCGTGGTGGTCTTGTCCTTCAGCTTCTCGCTAGCAAGACCATCGCGCAAGTACTTCAGCAGCAAGCACTCTAGGTACTTGAAGGTCTAGGTACCATCGCCCTCGGTGCAGCTTTTGGTGTAACAAATTTGACGGAATCCTTGGCCGACTAGGCCAAAATCGTGGTGCTTGAGGGTCTCCGACCCTCAAGCCATTCCGTCTCACTGCCCACAGTCCCAGGTGACTACGCTCGAGCCATGTGGCTCCTTCAACCGGTCGGCGTGGCACTGCCACGCTACACCCCCCCGCTAGGAGTGAGAGCCGCCTCGGCGTTTCCGGTAACCCCGACGTGGGATTCGAGACCTGGAGCTCTGATACCAATGTAATGGATTCGACGGAATCCTTGGCCGACTAGGCCAAAACCGCGGTGCTTGAGGGTCTCCGACCCACAAGCCATCCCGTCTCACCACCCACAGTCCCAGGTGACCTGCTTGAGCTACGTGGCTCCTTCGACCGGTCGGCGTGGCACTGCCATGCTACATTTGGCTTCCTCCATGAGCGTGGTAAACTCACTCAAGTAGGCCTCAAGCGAGTTACCTAGCTGCCTGAAGTCCTTGATCTTGTGGAAGGCACGTTGTGCCTCCTCATGCTGGGTACACTTCTTATGCATGATTCCATAGAAGGCTTCCCATGGCATGGGCTGCCACTCAAGGTGAGGCCTCTGCGTACTCCACTCCTTGACCACATACTTGAAGAGCTTGTCTTCAAGCCGTGTCGTAGCAAGGTTGCCCCACTGACTGAGTGGAGACTTGTGGACACGTAGGACGTGCTCCATGCGGTTCAGCCAGTCGGTAAGCTTCACGCCCTTCTGAAAGATCTCCACACTGTAGAGGAAGGACGTGTTCATGACCAGTCCCGAAGTCGTCGAGGTAGGCAAGATGTCCCTACCACCGGTAGTGGCATCAGCAGCTGCGGCGCGCTGCGCTTGATGCTGCATCCGCACCTAGGTCACGCTCTACAATGCCTTGTCAAGGTCGTTGCATCAGCGGCTTGCCTTATGGGCGGCCAGGTTTCTACAACTGACGATCACGATCTAGGTTCATGATGCCCTGCCCGACGTGGGCTAGCAAGTTGGCGAAAGCGAACTTCAGCTCTGATATTGTCAGAGAATCAGCGATAGCCTCCAGGGCCTCATGTTGTCCGTGCACGTTTACCCACTATAGGAGGGTACATTTCATGTATACGCATCCCAAAAGTCCCACCTTCCCAAGGAGGCTGCCGTCAGTGACGACGCTCGAGTGGACGTTGCCTTGCCCCATTGCGGCTACATCGTAGGAAGGGGAGTCCGCCCCCACTCCTCTGAGTGGTGTCGTATCTCCATCATCAGTGGTGATCTTCAGTCGACCCGTCGCCTTAGCAGCAAAATCAGCAAGCTTGCGGCGGTCATCACGAATTGCCTTTGCAGCGACATCGTTCACCTCATTCTCGTGGGAGCTTCCTGCGCGGCTGCTTTTGGCGCCTTTGCTGCTCTCGACGACCTCGCTGCCGTCGACAGCTTTAGGCAATGCGGCGAGCGCCTTGCCCTTCTTGAGCAATCAGCTCGAGTTCACTGTACGATGATGGCAATGATCGCGATCCTCGTCGCCTTTGCCATCGTCAATGTCGTGCTCTTCGTCGGGGTCCCCCTCCGGGAGAACCTCCTCCATCGCGTTGTCCGTCACGTCGGGGTCGTCCACGTGTGCGTTGACATGCTCGTCGAGCAATTTTCGGGCCTCCGCAAGCTTCTTGGTTTCGCCGAGGTTGGCGTCAATTGCCTTCGGCGGTACGGTTGCCTTTGGTTTGGCAACCGTGCTCGCGGCGACGGCTCCCAAAACTTGGAGTTTGCCAAGGGGGTGTGAGGCCGTCAACACCTTGCCCTTGTTGGTCCTCGACAGTCCGACACTTTCCATCTCATCGTCCGTGCAACTAGCACGTGAAAACCGTTGTGGGGATCACTCCACAACTTCGAGGAGGGATCACCTCTCACAATCTCCTTACTTTCATGATTGGTGAGGCAATTATAAATTTAATTTCTTTTTTCCTAGGCCGCCACGTCGGCACAATGACGTAGATTTTAAAAACTAGTCTTCCTAACCCGTGACTCACGGCAAATGGTAGTGACTAGAATCTAGGAAAACAGAAAATTACAAGGCAAGGAAATGACAAGGGACGTGAGTGTCGCTCACAAAACGAGACTATAAGGAGGAATTCTAAAAATTCCTAGCAACTCTTTCACTCTTCCTTCTACCTCCTTGTCTTCCTCTTGTCTTCTTGTCTTCCTTGGCCTTCTCTTTACGCTCCTTGACACTTCTCGTGTTCTTGGGCGGCGTCTCCCTTGAGCCGGCGGCATTGGAGTGCGGTCAAAACCCTTCAAAGTGACACCCTCCTTATTTTTGGGATGCTCTCAGACCGTGAGAGTCCCTAATCTTGGAAAAGGGCGCTGTTCCAATTTTTGGATGAGGGAGGGAGGAAGGAGTTATAGAAATGGGGAAGATTTGGTGGTTTTTGGGGGGTGGGAACTCCCCACCCCTTCCTACAAAATCCTCCTAGCCCCCTAGAAGTGAGGAGAGGCCGGAAGGAAGTGGCTCTACCAAATAGAGATTTTTTTTAGCTCTCCAATGCACTTTACGACACTTAGATCTGTGACGTATGGATGCCGTAGTTCCTTCTGGAATTTCTGCTTCTGATTATAGTTGCCGGCGGCATTTTATATACAACATAGTCGTCGTTTCCATCGAACCCTTAGTCTCGGGGGTCATCTGGCTCTGATACCACTGTAACGGGATGAGCCTCCAACTCCTGCTCTGAAGTCGTCATCGGAGTTTGCAGAATGGTGTTCTCAGTTTGCGTCAGGGGTTTATCCCCTTCGCAGGACTGAGGGGCAATCATCATCAATGACCCAGAGCAAGGAGACTCGAATATTTTGAGTCTCTAGAGGCCCATTTCTGTTTTTAGCCTTATCCCTGGTTTTGGGACCCAAACCGAGGGTTTTTACCTCGAAATCGTGCGTTTTCACGAGTTATTCCGTTATTTTATTGTCAAAGTTTGTCGAGAACGAACTTCGATTTACGTTTTTGATGTTCTGGTGCGAAATCGTCGCATGCGAGGCATGTTGGCGATTTCGCGCCAGGACTTTCGCACCTCTCTTACCTCTTTTCCCTCGTCCCCCTCCCTTGTCCTCGCTCGCTCGCTTGCGAGGAGGGTGGACGGGGGCGAGGGCACGAGGCCAGAAGGCCTCGCCCTCGAGGCCCTCGTGGTCCCTCAGCCGCCGATCGGATTGAGGCCACGATCGGCGGCCGGCGGCTGGCCGGCTGGTGGCCGGCCGGTAGCTTGGCCGGCCGCCGGCCGTCCAGCCGGCCGGCAACGAGCTGGCCGGCGGCCAGCAAAGTGCTGGCCGTCGGCCAGCCCTCGCTGACGCGAGGGGTGGTACGCAACCACCCCTCGCTTCAGCGAGGAGGGAGGGCCGAATCGGCCCTCCCGCTACAGTCGCTGCCATGAATGTTGAAGGGACGTTTCAGAACTTGAAATGCTCGTACCTGGTACAAAATGCTGTCTTCTCAATGTTCTTATCAGACACGCGGATCTCATGATAGCCACTATGTAACTTGATTTTGCTGAAAATTTGGACCCCGCAGAGTTGGTTGATAAGTTTGTCTACTCACGAAAGAGGATAGCGGTTCTTAATGTTGATTTCATTCAACGCTCGGCAGTCCATGTACATCTACATCTCCCTCGTTTTCTTATTTTACGGGAAGTACAAGTACCACATTGAGTGACGCAGGGCGTCTGACGAACCCCTGACCGAGCATCTTGTCCAACTACTTCTCGAGTACAGTTAGCTCTTGATTTCTCATCCGATAGGTCCCTTCCACTATTGGTCTGCTGTCCGTCTTTAGGTCTATCATGTGGTTCATGTTTTGTTGTGGAGGAAATTCTCGACGGAGTTCACTGGGTTAACTTCTTCAAACTCCTCAACGAGTGGTACATATTCCCTAGAAATGGCTACAAACTTCTCAGGTATCAAGGCCCATGTGGTTGCCTTGGTTGCTACGACTTCTTCCGCTTTTTCTGTCATCATGTGGACTAGTCACATTTGAGCTCCACATCGCAGATCTCTCTTTGCCACATAGAAAGATATCGGCTAGCAAGTTACAATTGTTGCAAATTTATCTGTTGATTCTACCTATGTCTCTTCCCCTAACCACTACTAAATTGTGGGTTTCTCAACCAGAGGCAGCTGTTGATTTCTTCCATTAATTCCGATGAATAAAACTGATCCTCTGTTCTAGCCTACTTACCGATTGTGCCGGTAGAGGAGATCTTGTCCGAGGATGATTTTTTGGTCATTCATTGGGCAAGTTCTTGAGACAGTTACATCCTACAGATATTTGATTTGCAATCGGAAAGGTTCGTGTATTCGATGAATCTACAGTTTTCCGTTGCCAATTTATATTAAAACAACCCTTATTTTGTGTGCAAAACCAGTTTCCAAAATATTTTACTGCTTAAGAAACTTTGAGAAGCTTCTTCATCCAGTTGTGTTGGTACCATTCAATAACTTTTATAACCCCTCAATTGAACTTGTAGCACTATCACTAGTTGGTCGTCATCGTACCCCTTGTTGAGTTTTGCAACCTCATGAACCCTCGTCTATGACAATGTGAGCCACTCAGATTGATGATCGGTGGACGCCGTATTTTCCGATCGTACACGAGCCTCGGCATCTACTCTTGCCCATTGCCATTCTCCACGGCATTGAAACAAGTCCAATGGAACTAGTTTCACTAAAAATGGTTAAGCTTGGAGGAGGCTAGGGTCAGGTTAGTGTAGTGGCCATAGAGGCCGCCATGACCTGTCACAACGATGAGGAGGAGAGCTACGGGCGAGTCTTGCTATTTGAGCTCACCTGTCGGGCCGGCGAGCAGAGCTCGCCGGCACTCGGCCAATTTCGAGGACAAAACACCACTCGAGGTCCAAACTTGCACACTAGCCTAATCTGGGTTTGAACCTAAACTACATCAGTCAAAACTAATCCAAGTTTACATGTGAGACCAATCTATGCCATAAAACAGGTCATGATAATCTAGGTAGTTTGCTCAGCAGCTAGCTGCCAAGTGGGGCTAGGGTGATGCTGCCAGGAGGGAAGCGAGCACGTGTGAAGCCAGCGGGAGTGTTGCCAGGCCCCTGGTGGTGCGTGCGCTCACTGTGCGTTGCCTCTGCTCTCTGCATCAGCATGCCCAGCACACTCATGGCCACAAAGGAGGTAGAAATATATACAAGGGAGACTTAAAATGGCTTCCTGCTAGTCCAAAGCTGTTGATCGCGTTGATTGACGATGTCATTCTCCGTTGAAGACAAGGTTTCTGCTGATTTTGACTTCCCTCCATCATGATAAGAGTTGTGGCCTTGGGGTCGCCAGCCGTTGGATTCGTGTAACACAACGCTATAGTTGGTGCTGTCGATGCTATCAGATACTGCCATCATTTGTGGCAGGTCCTCTTCGATGTTAAAATGACAATTGCTCTTTGAATATTTAACTCAAGGCTGTTATTGTAGCAGAATTAGAGTTAATGAGGGATGAGGTTGCTATTGGTGACGATTTCGTGAGATCACTGCATGTACTCTATTACACAAGACTGCTGACGTAGGCATTGAAGCCTGTACAATTCGTCGGACTTCTCGCTCATTCTTTCAAAGCGAATGAGTGTAGTACAGGCAAAGTCATTCAAGGTCTCTGATGGTGTGAGGGAGTTGTACCACATCAGATTTATCTACTCAATTGATAAAACGCATGCAGTCAACAATGCAAGAGGGGTATGAGGATGACCAACCGGCAATACTACTAAAAATTCAGCCTCGAAGATGCAGAAGTTGCATAATGGTACCGGCACTATTGGATGGAGAAGCTTCACACAGCTTCTTAAGCAATGACATTGTTTGCAAGCTGGTTTGCAGACCGAACCAGGGGTATTTGAAGGAAAAACCGTCGATGGGAGACTACAGATACGGAGACTCCAAGAACCACTATGACTACAAGTGGGAAATCTACAAGATGTAATAGTCTGGAGGTCTTGTCCAATGAGCGACCACAAAATCATCCTCGGACCATATTTCCTATACCGACACAATCCGCAGGTCAACTAGAACAGCAGCGATTTCCACGTGGAGATCGACGGTGCCAAACGACAAATTTCACGTGCCGGACGGAAGCGGACAACGAAAGAAGCAGAGGTGGAAGCAGCAGAGGGAGTCACAGAAGCCAAAAAGTGACAACCGGTGCGGCTGATACCGCTCAATGTGGCCAGGCACTGTGTACAACGAGGAGCTCGTACGTGGCTCATACGTCTCGAGCCAATGGGAGAAGCAAAAGTGAAAGCAGCTGACTCATCACAGGCCTCATCAGCCTCATCGGCCTCGAAGAATTTTGTGATGGTACCCGAAGAATTTGCACCACTCATCGAGGAGTTTGCGAACGTCTTCCTTGAAAAGCTCCCAAAAACCTTTCCTCCTCAGCGAGACATCGACCATCGCATCGAACTGAAGCCCGGCAGCAGACCTACCATCCAATGGGCCTATCTGATGAGCGATCACGAGCTGAACGAGCTGAAAAAGCAGCTTGATGAGATGCTCGGTCAGGGGTTCATCCGCCCATCCACGTCATCATACGCCCCACCAGTACTTTTCGTAATAAAGAAAACTTTTTTAGATGTGAATGTGCATGGATTATTGAGCTTTAAATGATGCCACCATCAAGAAACGCTACCCTCTCCCTCAAGCCGATGAACGTTTTGACCAACTTCGAAGAGCCCGATGTTTTAGAAAAATTGACTTATGCAGCGGATATCACCAGATTTGCGTGGCAGCCGTCAACATCGAGAAAACAACATTCCGAACCCACTACGGGTGCTTCGAGTTTACGGTTATGCCATCTGCACTTACAAACACTCCAGCGACGTTCATGGCAGCAATGTTAGCGCCTCTTTCTGACCTCACTCGTAAAGAAAATGAGTGTCCACCGCGACCAGAGTGTCGCTGTCTAGGGAGACAGCGAACAAGAAGCGTTCACCGCTCTGCGGAATACTCTGACCTCAGTGTGAGCCCTACAATTGGCCGATGTAACGGTCGATTACGTCATGGCTACGGATGCATCAGACCAAGAAATTCTTTTGCAAGATCATGGCAACAGCGAACAACCGGTCGCCTACATGTCTTGAAAACTGTGTGGACCGGAGATCAACTACGCGGTCCACAAAAAAGAGATGCTGGCGGTCGTGCATACATTCAAGAGGTGGCAATGCTACCTAGAGTTTTGCCGATGCATCGTGCACACCGACCACCACGCATTGAAATATCTGAAGACGTAGCCGAATCCTAGCCGATGTCAAACCCGATGGATGGAGTTCCTTGAATCCGGGTTCGACAACAACATCGAGTACCGACCAGTCAAAATCAATTCGACGGATGCACTCAGTCGCTGACCAGATCAAATGACCAACGTGGCAACCCTACAACTACAGCAAGACCCCTACCTCGAGCGATTGTTTTTATGAGGCTACGGCCAGCACGACGGATATGAGAAAACCAAGTTCTAGTTCAACACACCCTACTGGCGACGACGTTTCACTTGCCAGGTGGTTGTTCCCCCGAATGACAAACTTCGCTGAATGCTACTCAAAGAGTGCCACGACACCAGTCCAGGTGGACACTTCGGAGAGAACACAACGCTGAAGAAGTTGGCGAACAACTATTGGTGGGACAAGATGCAATCCAACGTGGCCAATTTCTGCAAAACTTGCGACACATGTCAGCGAAAAAAATCTCGTCGCACGAGGCTGCCCAGACTTCTACAGCTGCTCCTTGTTCCGACAGAACCATGGACAGACATATCCATGGACTTCGTCACCGGATTACCAGTCACACCCGAAGGATATGACGCAATCCTCGTGGTTGTTGACAGGTTTTCTAAAATGTCCCACTTCATCCCGACAACGACCACCGTCATCACCGAGGGAACAGTAGGACTGTTTCTAAACAAGATTGTGCGGCTACACGGCGTACCAAGAACCATCACGAGCGACAGAGACGGTCGATTCACCAGCCGTTTTTTTGCGTGAACTGACTCGCAACGACAGCATAATTCAACTTTCAACGGCGTTTCATCCTCAAACCAACAGTCAAACCGAGTTGACACATCAGAAGTTCTAACAATTTCTCCAAATACTATGCGAAACTCATAGGAAGGATTGGGCACAAAAAAATACCGACCGCCGAAATTGCATACAATTCGGCAGTTTCCACTGCAACGGGTAAAACTCCACTTGAAGTGGTGTACGACAAACTTCCCGCCACACCAGCCGTACTGCAAAGTCACAGCAATATTCCGGCAGTCGACGTTCAACGACAAGACTTCACCACTGTCTGGGAGGAAGCACGGCAGACTCTCGCAAAGACACAAGCAACGATGAAGCAAGCAGCTGACCGACATCGCAGCGACGACATGTTCACCGTTGGCGATCGAGTCCTCCTCAGCTCGGTAAACATCAAGCTTTGAGGATCCGACTGTTCAAAGATCAAACCCCGATGGTTGGGACCCTTTGAGATCGAGCGCATGAAAACCCCTATGGTTGCGCGACTCAACCTCCCTGACACTATGCAAGTTCATCCGGTGTTCCATGTCTGCAGACTCAAGCACTACGGAGACCCTGGAGCGAACTTCCCTGGCAGAGATGTGCCTCCTCCACCTCACATTCAAGTGGACGAAGACATGGAGTACGTCATTGAGGACAAGACAATAGAATATCTCGTCAAGTGGCATGGCAACCATCGACGATCCTTGGCCATCGATGACGAGGCAAGACGATAGAATATCTCGTCAAGTGGCATGGCTACCATGCCGCGCATAATAGTTGGGAACCCTACGACAACCTCCGAGATGTTGATCATCTCATCGTCGGCTACTACTGTCACCTCCGGGCCACATCTGCACACGCACCGGGACTTCGCGGCCAAAATGGGGAAAGTGTTACGTACCAGACGTACATGAGTCCCTAATCTTCTTGAGTAGGCATTTATGTTATTACAAAAACAGCCCATCGCGTCGCAAGGACCGCGATATTCACTCCAACGGCTGAGGGAAAACTGGCCAACGGCCCCACCTCAGTGGATATTCTCGAACCTTGTGACAGCTTCGACCACTCTCACAAGCCTACGAACAGAAGTGTCACGACCTTTCGGTCGAATTCTCGATGCTTCACGACGAATCTGGATTTGTAATGCATCGATGGTGTAGATCCATATCGCATGTACAACGTCAATTCTCGAAGACCTCCGACTTCTCAGTGGACCTTCTCGAATCTGACCACTCACAACGCGACTCCGCACACGTCGCTCGACACTCGACCAACGACCTCGACTATGCTTCATCCATAACTTGACACTTGTCTATATATGTTTGACCATGTTGAAACTTGTTATCGAAGTATACTTACTTCTAATGACAAATTGCTAAAGTGTCCCAAATTCTAAATTGTGTTTTGCCTCACAACCTTTACCTGTTCACCATCTACGCTCCATTCGGCATACCAATTACCGGGGCAGTACTTTTGCATGCTCGCTTTGACAAGGAGACATAATTGCATGCTACCATTAAGGGGGTGCACATTCACGTGTTTGTGGAAAACGGGAGAAATGTTTCCATGCTAGTTTTAAAAGGGTGTTATGATTACACCTTTTCAAGTACAATGTCATGGTTACATGTACAGAAAAGTAGTTGTAGGAAGATTGGGCATGTACGCTACTATGATTGGGAAAAATGTACTAGGAAATCACTCAAGTTTACATCTCGACAGATCTGGCACATTAATTTCAAGCAACTCACTCTAATGTTATTCTGAGTGGAATTTAAATAGGGAACATGTAGAACTTACGGAGCAGAAGAAAAAATGGAATGTTGAGACACTTCTATTGTTCAGACTTAGTTGTAAGGTTACTCTAATGAGAAGTGTCTAAACAGTCGATTGCATGAATTATCAGGTCCCAAACATACACAAATCCCTACAGTGCGAACAGGGCATTTCAGTCCCTGAATTCAAAGCCCACTATGTGACAGCCTCCAAAATTCTACGTAATCCGACCGAGGACATTCTGGCCAGCTACCTAGACCTATTGTGTTCCATTCCAAATGGTCCCAACAGGTTGAACCACTTTCAGGATCTTTTAAAATCCTTATCACGGCCGTTTGAAGTTTTTTGATAAAATTTTTGCATCGCTACACTTTTTAAGGACAAGCATCAAAGCTTTTGAAAACCTCTCACTTGTTGACATAGTGCCATGCTGCGAAGCCGCATACATTGATCCAATTGAGCACAGTAGATCCCTAGTACTTTACGTTGTTTTCGTACATGAGTCCCTTAACTCCACACGTGGGTATTTTCATACCTTACATTCATGGCCTCCATATTCCTACGCCGATCAGCGGAGAGCATTTTCCTCACCCAATCCCATAATTATGTGAGCAGTCCCTGTCAGTTTTCTAGGTGTAGTTACCGGCAGTTTGGAGGTGGAAGGACTAGGAGAAAAGAGCCCTTAGAAGGAATGGTTGGCCTCGATGGCTCCACTTTAAGGAAGAATCCCATGGGGTGTGCCTGGAGCATAGCCAACTGACCAACGTAGCGCCATATGGCAGGAAAGTGTAGCATTTTTTTGACCTGCTAGTTTTATTGGATGGACATGGATGGTCCATCTTCTTCCACTACAACTAACTACTTACCAATAAAAAAAAGAATAAACTTGACCCAGCAGATATTGTAAATTATAGTGTATGAAATACCTATTCGGGTAAACAAAAACCCAATTGGTGTTTTATGATTGAATCTACCTAAAGGATAATGGCTTATTTTATACCAAGACTAGGTTACCATGTTACATTCCCCTCCTTTCCAGTTGAAAACCATCCTTGGTTTGCAAAAGGAAAGAGGTTCATGCATCAAACTAACCACATAGGGAAGCTATAGAGAGTGAGCAAAGCGTCAAGATGATGGTTTTCCACAAGAAGGTATGCCATGGGAGAACATGGTATTTCCTAACACATGTATTGAAATTTCATGCTCATCTTCCCTTGTGATACAAATATTCTTCTGTAAGAGTAATATTCCTGTCAAGGATTGACTTTCCATTGCAAGGAACCAAAGGAGGTTCCATGCGCATGCGACTTTGACGCTTGAACATTCAACAAAGCTTGGTTGGTTAACGATGTTTGGTGAGACTTCCCTCATCTTGTGTTCACACAGTGACGACATCATCCATGATTGAGCACAAAGTTTTGTGATAGATGTCAAAGGGGAAGCTAGGTGATGGAAAATTGAGTTTCTTGGTGGAATTGTGGGTGCTCAACCTTGGACAACACGTCCTCCTATTTGTTGAGGAGCATCCTCATGACAGGTGTTTGGAAATTCACTTGTCAAGTCACAAACAAATGCCACCATTCTCGAAGGAAGATTCTCTTTGTGGGACGTATGCCATAGTGGAGCCTCCAGACATGTGCTCAACCAAATTCAATCTCATCCTCCACAAGGCCTCAAACCAAGGAAAATCCAAGGGAAGAATATGCAGATGGCCAACTCCACATGCGGCTTTCAAATTCAGTTCAATTAGGTTGGCTGAACAACCATTCCTGGTGAAACCCTTAGCTCGTAAAAAAACATGGTGGCAGTTTTGGCACCATCTTACAAGCATAAACATGCCATTTAACCATGATTAGATACCAAATCAATGTTATAAACTGCATGATCTTGCGTTGTACGGGTCAGTTTCAAGCGTGCTTGATGCTTGTGATTTTCACAGCAAAGGTCTCCCATCTTATGTATCTACCATTCTGTGAGAATGGATGAGACTTTCATTTGGTAGCACGGATCATTTCTCATTTCTTAGAAGGATGCATCTCCTTTATTCACTCTCGGTTTTCTTCAGGCAACAGTTGGAACACTCAGTGTTTGATTTTGTCTTATGTGGAATCTTAGAATCCCACTCCTAAGGGGGGGGGGGGTGGTCAGTGTGTGGGGAGAGTGTATGAGGACAGTGTGATCAATTTCCATGTAAAAATACACTTATGACACACAAGGTGTGTGATTTTGTCTCATTACGAGTGAGACAAAACATTAGACCCCCACTCTTAGAGAGGGGTCCAGTGTGTAGTGTATGAGGACAATGCGTTCGTTTTTTATACAAAAATATACCATTTACACACTCAGTGTGTGCCTTTATCTTATATGGGACCCTTTATCTTCACCTCCATAGGAAGGGGAAAGGGGTCGGTGCATGGGACTAGTGTATGAGGGTAGTTTGCTCATTTCCTATGTCAAAATACACCAACCACGCACTAAGTGCATATTTTCATCTTATGCGGAACATTGGATCCCAACCCCTATGGGGAGATCCAGTGCATAAGGGTATTATATGAGGGCAGAATGATCATTGTCCACATATAAATACAATGATCAGGTATCTTAAATTAAATATTGGATCCCCACTCCCATGGGGGGGTCTAGTGCGTGGGGCTAGTGTAATGAGGACAATGAGCTCCTTCTCCATACAAAAACACACTCATCATAAACTAAGTGCGTGACTTTGTCTTACATGGGTACTTTTACCCCCACTCCTATGTGAGGGGTGGAGTGCGTGGAGTTAGTACACGAGGACAGTACGCTCATTTCCCATATAAGAACACACTAATCACGCACTCAGTACGTGATTTTGTGCTATGTGGAATTCTGGACCTACACTCCTAAGGGGAGGTTCGCTGCATGGAGCTAGTGTGTAATGGGAATGTCCATCCCTCCTCCACGTAAAAATAAAGGAATTATGTGTTGAGTATGTACAACACTAAAATGGTACACTTCAATTTCAGTGTGCTTGCTCAGTGCCAGCATGCTAAAGGATCACACTAGAAATCCAGAGTGTGAACTGAACACCATGTGGGCCAACCGCCAAGATTTGGTCATTGCCGGCTGCTCCATCCTTCTATAGAGGAATTATTGTGATGCTTTTTGGCGTTCAGTGACATGTGCAATAATAGCAAGTACACCCAAATTTCATAAAACAACTCCGCACCATTCTAAAAAAAAGTGATTAGGTTATAAATATGATGTTTTTGCGGCAAATGTTTTATAGATAAGAAAGGTTAAGCTTAGTAACGTACTTGTCTGGGCATCCTGATCTTGTAACACCATCAAGCACGCTCAATGGCACTATTAAGCCATAGCCTCAAGGCATAAGGTTGACTTAGCATCATCAATCAGATGATACACGCCATGAAAACTCCATGGTGGAGTTGGTCTACCTGAATAATACCCGGTAGCACGTACGGCTCGTGGAGTGTGGAACAGTGGCTCTAGTGACCGGGCTTTTTATGGCGTAGTATAAAGTAGATTCCGCAAAAAACATTCTGTGGTCGGACTTTGGATTTGTAGTTTCAATCTTTTTCCGCCTGCATGTTGCCTCGACCCCGGGTACACTGGCAAGAGCGGAAGGATTTTGCCACTTGTTTTTGACGTTACTCTCAAGTCATTTTAACTAGAGGTAATTGGTTGGACTAAAATGAAGGAGCTATCAGAAGGACGAGTTGTCTTCAATGACTCAACCTGCAAGTAAAGTGCCACAGGTTCCACGTTATAATGCGACCCACCGACCAACATATCTTCACAGGGTAGGATAGTGTAAGATGATTCCTGCACTACTAATGATATCAAATGGATCTCGACAGTCCATCCTCTTCCACTAAAGTTAACTACTAACCAATCAATGGAAGGGGAAATCCTTACCTGGTAGACATTTACAAACAGGAGTACATCCAACTTACCACGGATTACCTGTTTGGGTAAACAAATGTTCAAACGGTGTTTTATGCTCTGTTATACCCAAGATGTAGTGACCTGTTTTGTTCCATGACTAGGTAAATTTGTTACACTTGGGCACTATTTACTTTTACTGGAGCCTCAAGGGTTTTCTCGGTGGACTAGCCTTGGCCCCGATATGCATATCTTTGTATTGTCTGTCCAACAGTCAGTATAAAACCTATGCATGTGTATAGTCGTTGTGTCCGGCTCAAGATGCTACATCCGTACATTCGTATGGTTGTTTGAAAACAGTGGATTTGGGCTAGTTTCAGGGCGAACTGATCTGCCACGTGTGTCACATGCAGTGCGTCGCGGCATGAGCTGGTTAGTTGTCATCTCTATTTGCACGTTAAAGTCATTTAAAGCTTCCAAGACAATGCATTTCTACCGTATCCAAATTTTTGCTAATGCACATGCATTGCATGCTAGTGCCTCAATGGACTAGACAATGGTGTAAATTCAGTGAAAGAAGTGCTAGGAAGTTACCAAGCAACTTCTTATGATATCATAGCAGTGAGACATTCCTCACCAAGCTATGCGACAAAGACAACAACAGAAGTAGTAGTGAGAGTCACAATTACAACCGCGGTCCTGCGAGACTTCACCAGGCCACGGTGATCCGTCGTAGCAGATAGTGGTAGCAGAGACGACAACACGTCAGTGGCAGCGGCAACACTATGCCACCACCATGAGTGGACGGTGACAATATCAGTACTAGCGTGGATCGTTGCAGAAACCATAGTGGCAGCAACAGTACAAGCATGAGAGCATGTTTGTAGTAGCAAAAGCAACAGCACAGCAGTAGCATAGGAGCAGGGAAATAGCGTAGTAGCATTGTAGTGACGACAATAGCATCATAGGATCACAATAGCTACAGCAAGCATGTTAGTAGAAGCAATGAAGAGCATCATGAAGAGCATGAAGAACAACGCATTGCAACAACAACAGTGAGGAAATATAGTAAGAAAAACAGAGCAGCAACAAGAACAACAGCAGTAGTATAGCACTGGGATAGAAATTTAGTGGAGAAATAGAGTCAAGCAGGAACACCACAAACGTAGTATTAGCAAAAGTGGCAGTAGCATGAGCAGGAGTAGCAGCTACAACATCGAAACAATAGCAACAACTCGGGAGTACCATAGCTGCGTAGCTACACTCTGTTGTCACAGGAGGTAGCGGCGTCAGTCACGGCTACCAGAATATTTGTGTAGCTGCGTATTTTTGCAGCAGTGTTGTATTGGTAGCAGGAGTACCTAATAGTAGCAACTTCCATGGTTACTACAAAAGGGGATGACAAGGGCACCTCCTCATCTGTTTCATGCCAAGAGATGGCATCTAAAGGAGATGTCTAAGGATTTCAACCCTGTTGACATTAACGTCACGCCTGCTGACGTTACCAGAGTGGCTTTTTGTGTCATCGTTGCCTTGGCCATTTTTTTACCAAGATGTTAGTTTTGGGCAGCGTTTGAGCTCTTTGAGAAGCCCTTATAGTTTTTTTCATTTTGACAAATTTCGTGTCTCATTCCATACCAAGCTGAAAACATGGCGCTCAATGCTGACAATGGAAAGAGAATGGCAAACCTTGGAGGATCCTACACCGCAGGGATGATGAGTCCATGGTAGAAAACCTCTGATAGAAGCAGGACAAGATGCAGCAACAAGAACAGTCACAGAGTGGCCCAAGTAAAGAGATCCGGGAGCGTTCGCTGGGGTGTTCAAGGATTTCTCACAGGTAAACACGTAGAGCAGTTTGAAGCATACCACCGAGCCCACACTCCAGCTTGTGTTTCAGCTATAAAGGAGCACTTCTCTGAGTAAGATGACTTCAAGGGTATGGAGGAGACAGCTGGAAATCCATGTGTGTGTAAGACCTGTGTACTGAAGGAGCAGCTTTGAAGGTTATGGCTGGGATCATAGTCTCACACACCAGTAGTACCATTGCCTCAGCACTCCTTGAGGCAGCCGAAAGGTTTCTCCTTCGGAAGTATCCCACTCAACGGCAGTCTTCCTACACCATGTGCACATTCCCTAGAGCTTGAGGTCACCCTCCCCATGGAGTGGTAATAAAAGGACCTTGACACTCCTCGATCCCATTACAAGAGAAAGGCGGTCCTCAATTTCTAGGAGGTGTTGATTCAGGTGTGGGTAGAAGCAAAAGGAATTTGGCCTTGTTTTCACAGCCAGTACCAGATATCCGATTCTTGCCAGGTCCAAGCAATAGCAAGAGAGTGTGAGGCCTACTTTAAACCATGCCATAAGAGACCGCTTTGGATTTCCTTTTCTTCTTGGCCCCAGTAGGGACCGAGACCACGGCAGATCCTCGTTGAGATTAGGAGTTGACACAAATATTGTTCACTTTGGAGATGCATGGGACGTGAGCAAACTGCCTTACCAAGCTCCATTATTTGTGTCAAGGACCAGCAAAGATTACAACTTCCTAGTAGGGGCACGTCATGTGCATCCACACTTGCCTCGGAACTAGAGCCAGGACACAGCTGTGGGCCCTCGACACCTTCATGTTAAGAGCACATCTGGAGCATTCCGCTCCGTCCTCCAACTTTGACCATGTCATGGTTTCTAAGATTTTGGAGCCCGGTTAGCTCCTCACTTTGAACCAGTGCTACTGCCTTCACATCCGACGCTACTGCCTTAAAAAAATTACGGCCAAGGAGGTAGCCCAAGCACCTCAGTGGAGCCCCCGTATTGCAATGATGACAAAGACACCTCCAACCTAGCTCATTCCCAGCTTTGTCTCTGTATCTCCCTCTCCCTCTCCCTCTCCTTTGACCAAAGGAAATACAGTGACCATCCATGGTTATAAGGGGAAGAAGGGAAAGGACAAGGGACATAAGAAAAAAATGCTGGCGATTAGTTTCAAAGGACACTCTATTGGCTACTACAACTACAAAGGCGTCCACCGCTACTCGGAATGGCAGAAATCCCTCAACTAGAGCACAATATTGCATGGAATCCAGGTGGCACATGCGTAGTGTAAGTATTCTAGATCTTCACATGAGAGCCGTGTTGCGACCATGACAGGAACAAATATAAGAGATCCACCGGTCAGCAATGGAAATCAGGACCCTTGAGACCGCACCATCGTGGAGCTTCATCCGATAATGTCACTCTGCATTTAAGGTGGTATGAGTTTTTTTTGTCTAAACCAAGTGGTCCATAGTGAGCTAAACCTGCTGGTTCAGCATGTTGTTTTTGTTGCCTGTGATGAAGCTTGTGGCGGAGCTCCGTTGGAGTCTGATTAGAATCGCCCTGACACTATCGTTTGCCTTGATGAGTCATACAATTGTGCTTTCTATTTTTTTTCAGATTCTTTTGTTGAGTTTCCAGTAAAGGCATAGTGGGGTGAGGGCTGTTTTTACCTGAGCACAGGATTACCTCTCTGTTGGAGGTGTTCTCCCACTGACTTCTCCCACGGCCAATGGTTCGCATAACAACAGAAGGAGGACGGTAGAAGCTTGATGACGGTGGTACGGCAAACACGTCCTCGGATGGAATTGTACCGCTAGACTAAGCCGATGCCTAATCTGGATGGCGTGGAACGGATCAACGGTTGCCCGAGTAGCAGCTCTCGGAAGGGAGCCCAGTGGGCGATTTTTCCTGCCTGGACCATCTATAAAAACCTAAAAAAAAAGAAGTAAAGGCATAGTCCTCTGTGGCATACTTCTGGGTATCAAAGACATGTCGTGAGGAGAGTGGAACTAGATCATCGACTTCGCTGCCACCCATTACATGACCTGACGTCATGATGACCTTGTTTTCCACAGTCCCGTTTGGTCTGTTTGGCCAATTCGTGTGGGGTTTGGCCAGTCTTTCCATGTTAATGGTGTTGAAATTATGCGTTTTCATTGTCCTTCTGCCCCCTTGTATACTTATGACATGCTCTTTGTCCTTGCATTCGCGCTCAACCTGCTCTTAGTTCCACGTGTACCAGGATGGGTCTTTTTGTTTAGCACTCTTATGTGTTTGCCACTGAATCTCTTTGCGACACTCATGTCTTTGTGCCCCATTCATTTGTCGTTCTTAAATTGTAGCATGTCATTCAATGTGCACCCTGTGTCTCCTCTCCATGGTCCCTAGCTACGCATGTGTTCATTATTGGTGTTCCCTCTCCTGAGCATTAGCGTCTGCTACAACACTCACTTTACCATGTGAGGTTGGACTATGTGTCCAAGCTCATCTAAACACAGACATCACTCGGTCTTGACACAGATTTTTTTGAGGATTCTCCTTAGACTGAATTCATTTTCTGTGCTCAAGGTAAGATGCATCGCTGCACTTATCTTGACTACACTACCCAGAAATTACGCCAGTTCGTCTACTCAGGACGTCTCGGTCCTCTCCTAGTTGATTCCTTCTCACATCAGGCTTGATCCATCCCGACCTTGAATGGTGACTTCACTCTGATATGTTGGGTCTATAGCCTCCGCCACAAGAGCGATGATGCCGTGGTGGTGCACCTGTGTATGGTAATGGATGAGCGCCAGTCTCGTCACGTACTCCATCCAGTTTTTGGTCCCCACTCGCCACCACATTGTCGAGTCTTGATATGGCTAGGTTATTGAGGCTCTTGCGTACGAACACATTCTGTGCATTTGGACACTGTCTTCCAACCGCGTTATCACTTGTGTGGCTTCTCCATGGATGGAGGAGTCTAGGTCTATAGATGAGCCGGTCTGCAATTCCTCACTTGTGGTCCGGTCTCCGACTGATGATGACCCGGCCACCATGGTAGTTGGTCCAGTGACCTTGTCGGTTCTCACAGTTACACCTAATCATATGCCTGTGTTAGTCCCTACTGGCACACCTGACCTTGTGCGTGTGTCCCGTCTCCACTGGCACACTTGCCGTCTGCATGTCATAGTTCCTACTGACACATCTAGCCCTGTGTTGTGTCAATCCCCACTGGCACTCCTGGCCCACTACCTGCCTCGGCTCCCCTATCTGTCCCACCTACCCCACATGCATCTATGCCTTTCGCCTTTCCTACACCTTTCCATTCATATCTTGTGTCTATAACCTCTCTTGCCCTCAGTTTCCCTCTGGTCTACGAGCCAATGGCCTTTGCAAATGCATCTCCACCACTTGTCCTCCAGCCCAAGGTAAGCTCCTTAGGCTCAGGGTTCTCTCGTGAGCCCGTTGGTCTCCTTCGAGTGCTAGCCTCTAGGGGCTCAATGAGTGAAAGATTTGGTGCCCACATACACTGCTTGATGTGTTGCAAGTGGTGAGACTGGCATGAAGACCCTTGGCCTTACTATCCAGGAAGAATACACTGAGGTGCACCCAATGTGCCCAGTCAGCCATGAGCTGGTCTATTGTGATCTCGGTCACTTGCAATTTTATAGCCGACGTTGTTGTGGTCAAACCCATACCAGACGCATATTTCCAGGCCACCGGAGCTCCCCCTCGACGGCGCCTCTTCTAGGCATGTTGAAGGAGGCACTCTTGGTAGAGAGTTCATCATTGTGGCACACTACCTTTAAGGACGAGATCAAAGTCATCCGAGAGCATGGATTCTATGATATTTTATACCTTTTTCCAAGGTAGAAGGTCATACATGCCAACAGGGTCTTTTGCAAAAAGACGAATAGTGATGGCTAATTAGATCATTACAGAGCTTTCTTGACGGCCCAGAGGTTTTCACAAGTTGAGGGTGTTGATTTCACCAACGTCCTAACACCCGTTGGCCTTCTGACCATAGTTTGTACTCTGTTTAGTGTCATTGTTTACCACAACAGGAACATGCACCAGATGGATTTGAACAACACTTTAATCCATGGAACTTAAGAGGAGGATATCTACATAGTCTAGCCATCTAGTTTTAGGTCACAACAAGGTCTGGCACTTGTAAAAGACCTTGTACAACAAGGAGTAGTCAACCAGGTGCTAGAACTAGGAGATCATCAGCACATTGACTCATGTCGGATATGTACGGAGGATCTCCAAATCATCCCTCTTCCTCTGACAGATAGTTGAGCATTTGACCGATGTTATGGTCCATCTTGAATACCTCCTAATTCTGTATCCTCGAATGGAGGCCGTGAAGGAGCCCAAGGCAGTCCTCCAAGCTGCCTACAGGGTGAAGGATGTTGGCCCTTCACCTGTATTCCTTGGGATGACGATCATGGACAAAATCTGGCGACAGATACTCTTGCTGTACCAGTCACCTACACACATGTTGTGGGGGATCGATTCCCCAACCTCCTCGGTGCAGTTTGTATAGCCTTCATGCTCACAACACTGGATGGACAGGATTCCCTGAAGGTGGATGATCCAGCACAATTAGGTGAAAATGTGGACGTGGCAATGTACTTGCTTCTCATATACTTGGCCATGACCACGCAGCCTGACATTGCCTTCACAGTCAACCTCCTCGCAGATTTCTCACAGTGCCCTCCATGCGACTAATGTAGTGGTGCATTACATGCCGTACCGTGGGCTCTGCTTTCGTGGAGATTATCTAGTGGTGGTTAACGGCTACATGGATAGTGACTGGGCCTTGAGCCGTGATGGGTGCAGTAAGGTAGGCTATTTGTTCTTGCTGGATGGCACGGATGTGTGATGGTGAAGTGGAAAGGAGGACTTAATTTTGTGTAGCTCTTCAAAGGTAGATCATGTCACACTACCGGCCTGGGTGGCTGAGGCGGTATGGTTGTAGTAAATGTTCTGTGTTTTGTGTCAGTTTGTGCCTTCTATTTTTCTGTGCTATGACAACAAGAGTGGTCATGCCATTTTGGAGAAATCCAGTATGTTTCATGCATGCATGAAGCACGATGCTGTTGAGCATCAGTTGTGACTAATTTGGAGAAGCGACAGGTGATATCCGTCATCCCGATGGGCGTAAACATGCAGCAAGCTGATTTCCTGAAAAAGGCGCTGTCGCATGGAAAGTTCGTGGTGGCCAACCACCACACACTGGCAGGAGATGTAGTTGATTTATTTGTGGTTGCTGTGCTCCTCCTCCACCTGCTACTCCTGCTTGTTTTTCTTCATGTTGTTGTTGAGCTGGTGCTAGTGGATCTGCATTATAAACTCCTCCTCTTGGATGTAGTTGTTTTATAGGTGGTTTGTGTGCTCCTCCTTCACCTGCTACTCCTGCTTGTTGTTCTCCTTGCCGAAGGATGACTGAGAGTGGGGTGTGCATGTGTGCCATTGATCCTCTTATTGCTTACTCGTGTCAGTTCTATACCCTACTGATCTTTAATTTTGATTGTAATATTTTTTTCACCTTCTTTTGAATACAAATGTTTTTTTGGTCTAATGTTTACACTACACCTAAACAATTTCATTCGAACAGTTTGTGGGAAAAAATTCTGCAGCCGGGCTCTACCTTGCTTTTCTAAAAATAAATTTCTTCCATTGTGCCATTCGCACAAGCATTTCAACAAAACCCATTCAACAATTTCCGCAGGTGGAGGCCTTGCACACACACGATCATCGCGTATTTAGTATATACACACAGATGGGAGAGGAGGGGGGGTGGGGGTTGGTCAACCACAATAAAGGAAGGTTACTTAAATTGGAAACTAGCAAACTGAATAACATGTATATGTCAGCGGCCACGTCACACCACCACTTCATCCTCCTCATCCACCTCCTTGCTAGCAAACAGGAGCTCTCGGACAAAGGGAGCTGCCTCACGCTGAAACTCTGGTGTGAACACCCTAGCATAATTAGCCTTAGACCACGTGGACTTCACCAGTTCGTCAGTGCAGATGTGGTTCCATGCATCGTGGAACCAAGCACATGCCTCTTCCTTGAGAATTACCATACCGACGTGGAAGGGTAGCCCTTTGGCAGTACGGTCAGTGCCCCATGCCGCGTACTTTTCTTCAACCTTGTCTTTTTAGAGGACGCATGATCCCTACATCACAGGGTTGTGCTTTGGACGTGCATCTGGGGGTTAGTATCACATGCGAAGGTAGGGGAAGTTGGTGCTGAGCCACTCCTGGAAGCTTTTGTGCTGTCCCAGGTTGAATGCGCAGCGCCTTGCACATGCGCTGGTAGTACGATGCAACGATGTTCCACACCCAGTCGCGTGTGGTGTCACAGAAGCGATGGCCGTCAGGGGGTACGGAAGGTTTTCCACAAATGCTTTACCACTCTATATGCCGTCCGCTTCAACTTGATGGCCTTATAGATCTCTCGGA
Organism: Penium margaritaceum; assembly: GCA_023375785.1. Taxonomy (NCBI): domain Eukaryota; kingdom Viridiplantae; phylum Streptophyta; class Zygnematophyceae; order Desmidiales; family Peniaceae; genus Penium; species Penium margaritaceum. Next base: position 94,553 of record SZWC01007415.1, read on the forward strand.
AGTGGCTGTTGCCAAACCAGTCACAATACGGATCCCGTTTTGCACCACTTGATACTCTACTACTGCTGCTTGTTAATGTCGTTGAGTATAACACCTGGAGTGCCATGCACTCTGTGTCCGTGCTTTCGTCAGATTCCTACTCACTGCCACTGTCGCTGTCGCTGTCGCAGATACTGCTGCTACTGCTGCTGCTGTTGACACTGACCTTGCTGCTGGTGTCGCTGTCGCTGTCAGCAGATGCATGGTGGTCAATGCTCTCCTGGATAAGGAGGGAACCACTGGATAGGCGCGTGGTGGGAGCACAGCGCACCTGTGGCGCATCATCGTCGACCCTCGCCTTTCCCTTCTTGGCGTAGGTCGGTGGACGGTGGACAGGCTTGTCCACTGGGTCAGGAGTGATTGGTGCAGCACGTGCAGCACCCTCATGTGCCCGCATGCGGGCACCTGCTTCTTTGTGATATCAAGAATACCCAACTCCAGGATCCAGGCAAGCTGTTGTTGCAGATGACATGGCATGTGACTTGGCGGGGACAGCAGTGAAGTGATGGATGCTGGTTTTTTTTCATACGTCGATGTTAAGGCAGTTGCACGTTGAGGCGCCTCGGTGGCATCGGCAAAAGAGGAGACTTGCACCTTGTGTGGACAGTCCACCGGTCACTTGGGAGCTGCCGGATGAGGAGTGGGTCCTTGGCAGACTGCTTGCACGAGGCGACGAGCGTGCTCCTTTGGCGACAACTTTTGCAGAAATGGATCCATGATGGTTGGGAGTGATAAACGTGGAAGTGACAGATGGAGACAGGTTTGAGGATAGGCTGACTGAGCGACACACTTTACGTTGGCAGGGTTGTAGGCAGATCAGGGGGGGGGGGGGTCACAGCTCTCTATTTGGATGTTGAAATCGCAAGCTCAGTTGTGATTTGATGAATTCACGTCCACAACCAATAAAGGGATCAACAGATCAGTTTCTTGGACGTGGCTGTTTTTGCCAGCCATGTGAATGCACGACTCCGTTAACGACATGCAGACGTTTCTCTCATGGCCGTTGTGCCTCGAGCAACGTCAAACTAGTTTTGACGCTGAACTTACGGATCAGGATTTTTGTTAAATGAATGTTTAGATGCTATCTAAATAACTTCTACAGAGGAATCCGTGAAGGAAATTAAAGGTTCCGTAATAAGCAAAAACTCAATGATCGAAATCAAAGATCAGTAGGGTATGTGCATGAACGTGCATATCATCGGGCCATAGGAGATTTGTAATGAGATCTATTTCCATGTGTTTGTACAACTGAAAGTGACCACTCAAACGTGTCCATGGTTGTACAGATCCCTGATGCAAACCAAGATAGCATCGGACAACCACTGGGTGGTGATCCATCCATACGTTATTGTAAGACAGGTGCCACAGCGCCCAGGAGACTTGATGCTCTGCCCTTTTTTTTTGTGTGTAGCCTCTAGGGTTTTTAGCCATGGACTAGCCTTGGGCCCGATCTGCATGCTCTCATACTGTGTGTCGAACAGTCAATGCCGGCCTTCATCATGTGTATGGTGGTTGTGTTTGGCTCAATATGCTACATCTATAGATTCGAATGTTGGATGAATTTGCACTGAGATATGGCCCACACCGTGGCTTTTGGCTGATTTTAGGGAAAACTGACCTACCACGTGCATCACCCACCATATAATGTAGCAGCTACTCATGTGATGAGCTTTTCAGGTATCATATCTTTCTGTATGTTCAAGTTTTCTGAAGCTTATCAGACTATGCGCACCTCCCCTAGCCGAAATGTTGCTGTTATTTTTCCTACCTTATGTGCTAGTACGTCAGCTGAATTGAAAGCATAGCCACATCAGTTACAGTAGGAGGAGGAAGATTTGAAGTAACTTCTCAGCTCTGAAATCTGGTGTTGTTTTTCAGAGGTATCTTACACTTTTGACTACTTCCTAGAAACACCAAAAGAACCACAGAGAACTGTATCGGTTTTCTGATACTATTGAATTTACTTTTTGAAGGGGGCTTAATTATTTCAACCACCCTCACTGAGTTCTTGGTGGAGTTTTTTGATGCAGCATCCCAGGACACAGTGCTGTATTCAACACTCGTCTTGAGCGTGAGAGGTCCCAAGTATGCCTCAATTTTCCCCCTAATGTATACATGCTCTCAACAGTTACAACCCTTGACAAGAAATTACACTTCCTGCTAATGACAAGCTATCCCTACATCACAATTCCTTGAATATTATTTTCCTCAAAACTTAAACATGTGAACGACATTTGGCATGAAATACACATAATGATGTTTCTTGGCGTAAAGCTGGGTATAAGAGTGCATCAATAATAGAGGGGCATCCGATGACTTCAATCCTAGGTGATAACCTTGCATACATCTTTAACTAATCTCTGCCATCCAGAAGTTTTCATACCTCGCAACAACGATGGTAAAGGGAGGCAGCACACCTAGTGAGGAGCAACGAGAGATTGATAAAGATTTCAATGGTAGGGGATCAGTAAAGAGAAACCTGCAATATTCTCCAGGAAAATAAAGCAAATACAACAGTTGGGTTTACAGTAAATCACGCAGCTTCAATGACTCCGGCGGCCAATCCGGTGATGGATTCCTTAAGCTTGGAAAACCCCTCCTCCTCCCGCTGCCTGTCAGGATAACACTTGGTATGATGGGAGGAGGCACCAGCTGCCACGCTTGCATTCATGATGACTTGTACCAAATATTGTCAAGAATTGAGAGCCTCAACAGCCCTATGCTTTAAGAACTCATCCAAGGATGGAGGAGATTCATAACATATACACGTGGGATGCAATGATCATTGATAGAAACAACAAACTCCTCAATGAACCTTAAATCTGGCTGGCACTTTTGGAATCATTCGAGCCTGCAAATTCAAAAGGACTGACAGTTTGGATGTTTTGGACAAGGTTGAAGGTGTATTTCATCACTGTTGGCCGCAAGGTCCATTCTGGCGTTGCGGCCTTGCTCTTGCATGGCACGACATTGAGATGGTGATATGATCTAAAGGTCATTCAATGGTAGCGGGAGTATGGCACAGCCAAATCAACAGCTCTTGTGATTGCTCTCACATCGTCAATCACAGGCGGTATGCCTCTCAGGAGGATGAATACAACATTGCAAGACTCTTTGACTCAACCAAAACATTGTGGTGACTTCTTACGCACAAGAAGTATGATACTGTACAAGCTTCAAAGCTTGTATGAGTAGCTTAACGTGGCAAACTGCACCCAACACTTCCATGAAACCATCATTGGAAGTGACATCACCTCCAACAAACTATGTTTATAGTAAAATATCTGGCATCCAGGATGACCTTCCGTAAATGATTGCCTCAGCTGGTGACATTGATGGTGCCAACTGTAATGCTACGTTACAATAATCCAACAGCCAACAAGCCTAAAGTCACAAGTCTTATCATGGTAGAGGAAAATGGGGGAGTGACCATACATCCACAATTTTTTTGATAACTACCGCCATATCAACGTTTTGCACATTAACCATGCCATATCCAAATCTGGAACTTTTTTTCTCTTAATTAACGCTATATCCACCAAGCATTAAAAAATGCTATATCCAAGTGAACACGCTACGTTGACGCCGCATGCCATCCAGCGACAGCATGCCGACGTCGTGAGACATGAAAGAAAAATTACTAACCCCTCTTTAGAGGGGTTTGTGAATTTTCTCACAAAGTTTTGTGAGGGTTTTGAGTAGGGTTTTGCAACTAAAAAAAGAGAAAGAAAAAAAAGCTAATTTCTCGATTGCGATTGAGCGAAAGCACCTTTTCAAAACATTTTTTTCTTCGGAGTGGAAAACCTATTTTATTCATGCAAACCGCTTTCAAACCCTACCCAAAATTACACTCGTGGTTTTAGGGGTCACGGATTTGGGGTTAAAAAAACCCCAAATCAGTGAATGGGGGTTTGCGAGTATAAAAAAAAAAAAAAGGCTAGTCGCTCAACCACAATTTCCGAGATGGTGACACATCATCCCCCTTGCTTTGCTTTGGCGACGCAAGACGCTGATTGGGCATGGCCATAAAAATGGATATGGCGTTTTTTTTTTCTTTCCAACTTGCTGGTTTCAACTGCTTTAAATTTGAACTTCTGGATATATCAGGCTTATGTTAATGCTTGCGCGGATGTATCAGCTATTACTCTCAGAGGAAAACCACTGTTGATAGACACTTCTAGCTTGATGGAGGCCGACACCAACAATCGAAGTGACCAACAGTTGTGCTGGACCCGGGAGAAACCTGGACATATCTCCTACAACTGCCAGAAATTACAACAACAGGCCAGAAACGAGTGCTATTTACATTGAAAGATAGAGCATTCAAACGGAAAAGGTCAAGGGAATAAAAATTTGGACCGACCCATTGCCGATCTAAATGGCTCTCAAGGTTATAGAAGAGAGTTCCTGATATCGTAATGTCTAACAGGGGCTATGAGGATGGCCAACCCGGCGATGCTATTACGCGTGCAATCGAGGGGTTGCAAAAGTAAAAAAAATTACTGGCATTACCTGATAGAGGAGATTCTTACAGTGTTGCTAGAACTTGGGTTTGTAGACCAAAACATGGATGTTACAAAGAAACAATCATTGACAGAAAGATCTGGATTCGTTGACTTTGCATTTCACTCTGATAACAATGCAGAGAAGTACATGATGTAAATGCCTGGTGGGAATTTCCAATGAGTGATTATTCTCTGATGGGATTACTTGCACAGGCACAATCCACAAGTGGACTGTAGCACTGACGCGATTTACATGAACATTGATGGTAGAAAGTGATACATGACTCGCATCAAGCGAAGTGGAAGTTACATGACTCGCATCAAGCGAAAGAAGTGGAAGTTACATGAACATTGAACCCACGACATAGCGGAAGTTACAGGAAACAATCAAGGAGAGAGCAGTGGTGGAAGTTGCAACAGCCGCAACCCAATGCATGGTGCTAATGTAATTGGATGTGGTCAAATGGTTTCTGGATTTCCTTGAGTCTTACTTCAACTACGTCGTCAAGTACCATCGTGAAAAAAAACAAATCTGACAGATTTCATAAGTCTGCGACTTGATCCGATGACCAAGATCAATTTGCTACTCATCGAACGATATCCATACCTCACGGGGCTGTTTATGAAGGGCTATAAGAAGTTTGGGAAGTATGAGAAAAAAACATTCTTGTTAGACAAACCATATCGGAAAAGGAAATTTCCTCACCAAGTTATTTTTCCATCCAGTAATGAGCTACATCGAATGCCTTTTGCGGAGTGCCGAGACATAGGTCCAGGTGGAAAGTTCAGCAAGGAGAAGGCATTAAAAAGACTCATGACATACTAATGGTAGGACAAGATGCAAGCTACTGCCTCAAACTGTTGCAAGACGTGGGACGTGTGTCAACGTCATCATTCAAGTTGAGCCAAACCCCCCGAGTTTGCTTCAACCTCTACCCAGAGAACCATTGCCGGATGTTTCCATGGACTTTGTGACGGGTTTGTGCGTCACACTGGAGGTATGCTATTTCTGGTTTTGAAATAATTCTCATAGATGACACACTTCATACCAACCACAATGGTCACTGCCAACGGAACAACGTGGCTGTTTCTCAACAACATCACCTTCATCGACTTCATGTTGTCACCTCCTCCATCACAAGAGATACATACAGGAGGTTGAACAGCAGATTCTGGGAGGAGTTGATGACTCACTACGACAGCTGAATCTAGCGATCAATGTCATTCTATCCTCAGACTGACGAGAAAACTAATTACACTAAATAGGTACTCAAGTGGCTGCTCCAAACACTATGCAAGCCACATGGCATTGACTGGACGGCGAAGTTGCTGGCCTTAAGTAAAAGTCCACGACCTCTACATCCACAGAAGAAATTCCATTCAAAGTGGTTTATGTCAAAATTCAGGTCAACCTGTAAGGTTTTTAGAGGCCAAGAAACATGGACATAATCAGCATCCGGAGGCGATAGCTCCAAAGGATGTGGGATGAAACTCACCATATGCTTCTAAGGACCAAGTACCGATGAAGCGAGCCACTGACAAGCATCACATGGGCACCAATTTACATGTCAGATATCACATCCTACTCAACTTGGCAAAAAACCAAACTGTGAGGATAGTACTGCGCAAAGCTCAAACCGAAGTATTAAGGTCATTCGCTATTGAAGAGATGTGGAGACCTGTCATTCATCCACCTGAAAACATGAGTATCCAACAGGTGTTCCACATCAGCCACCTCAAAATCTGCCAGGACCTCAACGAGCACTTCTACAGCCAAAACGTGCATTCACCACCATCTTTCAAAGAAGACAAGGGAACTTAGTATGCGGTCAAAGATGTTGAGGGAAACCGTTGACAAGGAAAAGTGACAGAGTATGTCATCATGTGGCAGGGCTACGACGCATTGCACAGCAGTTGGGAGCCATACAAACCTACGGGTTTTCAAACAATGGATCAACAGTTATTTAGCCAGCATCAACCTACACCTTGTTATGCACAAGGAGGTTACAAACAAAAGGAGAGAGGGTGAAGTGCTATGTCACTGATGTACACGAGTCCCGTATATCCATGTGTGCAAATTTGTGTCTTCACATTCATGGCCAACCACACATCGGCCCCCAAAACTTCACGCCAATCAGCAAAAGGGCATTTTAGCCACCTTTCCTGACATCCAATGTTCCCTTTCCAGAAGGTTGTGATAGGTTTGACCACTTCATAGAAGTGTCAACAGATGTATCGTAAGTTTTATCGGTCTTTCGATATTACTCGGTCATTTTCTAAAAGGTGCAATAGTTTTACAGAGGTGCACCTTGATATTCTCAAAATCCCTGACTTCTTGGTGGAGTTCCCTAGAGAAACCTCTCTCGGAGAGGCGTCGTATCCGTCACTCCACTTGCGTATCCAAGACCCCAAGTGTGACTGAGTCTTTTCTCCACTCTTGTATGTATGCAACCATCAGTTCCCTAAGTTCTCACAGGAGTAAACTTTCTTCTACTTACAGACTATCTAACTACCCCCATTCCTTGAATAGTATTTTTCTCTGCAGCTTCAATCTTTGAACCACCCACAGTTTACTTGGCGTATCAAGGTAAACCCCGTTCTTGTTTCCCCTATTGTGCATGCCTGCTCAACAGTTTTGAAACGTATCATCAAAGTACACTTGTTCTTATTAGTAATTTCTGTATTATCTCAATCACTCAAATCATCTGTTGCTTCACAACATCTACCTGTTCATCACATATTTTCCACTTGGCTGAACAATTAGTAGTAGAGTGCAAGAATGCAGGAGGGACATTGATTAATTTACTCCTATACAAAAACCCTGCACATCTGTGTCATTGAGAAGTTTGCAATCCTTGTGATGATGAAGATGAAAGGGGCAAGTGAATCCAACAACAATCAGTGGTAACAAGGAAAGTACTTTGGTGATGGAGGAATCATAGTGAGTACTTCAAGATGCGCTACAGGCATCCCACATTGGAGCAACAACAGCCTTTCCAATGAATGGCACACATTTGATGACTCCGAGGGACAATCTGCCGGTAGAACCGTCAGGCTAAAAAATCCCCTTGCCTTTGTTGTTGCCCATAAAGACAACACCTGGCATGATGGGAGGAGGCACGATTCAGTAGGCGTGTATTAATGAATACCTTTGTCAGAATTTGTCGGAAATCAAGACCTTCAACAATCATCTGCTTTGACAACTAACCGTAGTGATGGAGGAAATATAGAATGTGTGTGTGTGGGGGAAGCAGTGCTCACCAAGGGAAACAATCAACTCTCAATTGATCCGTAAACTTTGTCAGTAATCCATGTGCCATTTGATCCTGCAAAACTGAGAGGACCAATTATTTTGATGTAGCTGAAGTTAATAAGTGTAATTGACCACTCATGGGGTCAATAGAAATCCAAGGAAGATTGACATCATAGAATTGCTTTTGTGTGCTACAGAATTGAGTTGGTAGTCCAATCAGAGAGAGATTCGATAGCAGGAGGAGACGGCAAGATTTGACTCAACGGCTCATGAAACCACTCTCACATCTCCAACTGCAGGCTTTCTACCACTCGAGCGAATCAATATGAAGTGGCAAGTCACATTGATTTTATTGGAGAGCTGGAATTACCCTGCACGCATTGTTCTTACACGATCAGGAAAACTAACAAAAATTTCTCAAAAATCATTCAAGCTGGAATGCATACGTGAGCATTCTATCATGGTATAGTATACATATTATTTATAAAAAATCACAGCCGACACTGATACCACCCCCAATGAGCAATATTTCTATAAAAAAACAGCCCGACGTGTGATATATGACAAGATATTCGGCATCCAGAATGCCCATCCATGCATGATCCTGATAGCTTACCTGATTGGTAACATTGACACCAACGCTCAGATGCAGGTTTTCAACGGCCAAAGATCCCAAAGCCACAATACTTGCCATGACGGAGGGAAGCCTCGGTCAGTAGAGACCTCTGGCCTGATGGAGATTGATGCCAATGACAAGCAAGACCATCGATTGCCCTGGACTTGCAAGAAAACACGTGGAATTTTACGCAACAGTCAGAAACAAGAGCAACAGGCCCAAAAAGGGAAGAGGTCCTAAGAAAAAATGTCAGGATTCGGAAAACGGAAGCGGACAGGAGTAGATGGAAAACTGCTATCTAGTCAAAGAAATCTATGCCAAAAATCCACCCATCTGTATGGCTCTCAACACCACACATGAGGGTTTATAAGATTGAAAAGTTTGGCGAGGGATACAAAGATGACCAGCTGGCAAAAAAAAACATGTACAATTAAGGGGTTATAAAAATTAGAAACGGAATCTAAACTCCTAGATGGAGGAGCTTCTTACAGCTTCTGAAGCAGCGACATAGTTTGGAAGCTGAGTTTGCAAACCAAACCAAGGATGTTAGGGGGAAAAGCAGTCAATGGGCAATCGCGGACTGTTGAATTCACGAACCACTCCGACTGTAAATTGAACAGTTGCATAATGCAACGGTGTGGAGAACTTGCCTGATGGGTGACAAAAAAATCATCCTCGGTCAATTTTTCCTATGTTGAAATGCTCCACAAGTTCTCAAGAGGATCGACACAGTCTACATCCACATTTATGGCAAAGAGGGATGCCTGTTAAGTACCTATCGGCACTTTATTAAGTGACACACAATGCAACAACTGTTACACAAAGCAGTACAGGACAAAACAACAAAGGAATTTGCAGCAGCCACAACCAGACAAATGACGCCGATATCACTGGAAACGGCCAAGTGGTGCCTATGGTGTAGAGCTCAGGTGTGGCTATTCTACATGGAGCCAGGGGAAGGGAGCGAGGAAGCTGCAACATAAGTGCCAAACTGATAGCCTCATCATCCCTGAGATTTGAGAAGTTTGTAGCTATTCCGGAAGAGTTTGCACCCATCGTCAAGAGGTTTGAAGGATTTCTTCTTGACTTATTGCCCTGATAACCACCTCCGCAACGCAGCATCAATCATCATATAGGCCTGAATTTGGGCAGCGGATTGATGGTCAAGGGGAATTATCAGGTAAATGCTCACGGAATGATTTAGCTTAAAAAACAGCTGGACGATTTGCTCGATCATGGGTTTCTCAGGCCATCCACTTTACCATACGTAGGCCTATTTTTTTTTTTTTTTTTTTTTATAAAAAATGAAACTGGAAAATGCAAATGAGTGTGGACTGTGGGATATTGAATAACATCACCATCAAGAACTGTTGTTCTCTTCTGCGAGTAGACAAACTATTTGAACAAACCCAAGGAGCAGGATATTCTACCAAAAATTTCCTGTAGAGAAGTTACCATCACATTAGCATATCTGATAATGAAATCAAGAAGACAAAATTCCACACATTCCATGAGAATTTTGAGTTCACAGTTTTGTTTTTAACACAACTCAATGCCTCAAGCAATATCTATGGTGGCCATAAACTAATTTATTGGCAATAACTAGATGAGTTTGTTGTTTTATACCTTGATGACATCCTGTTGCACAGCCCCAAGTGGGAGGAGCACGGTGGACAGGTCCAAAAATTTCTTGAGATTCTACAAAGAGAGAAATTCTATGGAAAGTTCTTGGACTGCAGATCTGGTCACCGCAGGATCAATTTCTTTTTCTACATCATCGGCGGTGAATGAATCATGATGGACACAAGAAAATTGGAGGTAGAAACTAATCGGCTGACACCCACCAATATCATGAAGAGACTTCAAAGCATGTCTAGATTCATGGAACTACTGCTATGAATGCATACTGGATTGTACTATTGTATCAGTTCATCTCTACAATATCACTCATTAAATCACGGAGAAGATTTGGGGAGATAGAAAACAAGAGGCATTCAACTTTTTTGAAAAACGCCCTGACCTTGGTGCCAGCCTTACGATTAGTTGATCCAACGGTGGACTAAATCATGGCCACCAATACATCGGATCGAGCAATCGGAGCCATTCTTTTCCAAGACAATGAGGGTGGAAAACAACCGGTCTAGTATCTGTCAAGAAATTTGTGGAGCTGAACTATGCGGTGCATGAGAAATGAATTTTTCTGGTCATGCACGCATTTAAAATGTGCCAAAAACATCTGCATGTCAATGATGTATCTTTCGTACCAAGAACCACACACCCGAACGCCTAGAACTCAGCCAAGTCAAAGTTTTGGAAAAACTCGATGGATGTAGTTCCTTGATTCTAGCTTCAACTCTCTCGATGGTTGGAGCATACCCACCTGGAGAAATTCAAACAACGGATGCCCCAAATTGGTGACCAGATTTAATGGCCAAGATTAATCTGCTACTTGTCTCCATCTTCATTGCCTTCTTTACCAGGGAGGTGAGAATGTTGCTACATTGGCCAGAGGTCATGTGTGTTAGAATGACAATGTTCATTGTGGAGACCCACCCTGTCATGTCTTAGGATCGTGTACACCTTTTTCGTGGATTGATCACTTGCAGTCTATCGTTCTTCCTTTCTCTCTCACGGCCTGTGATGTGTGTACCCCTGGTGTGATCCCTGTTGAAACTGTGGCGACCTGTGGCAGTTTGCCTCTGGTGCACATGTCGGTGGCTTTTCGATCCTTGACTCTCGAGCCACCCATCTCATTTTTTGTCTCATGAGGCCCTGCCGGGTTTTTTCACTTTGCTTGCACGGGGTCAGGCCAGTTGCTCCCTGTTCAAGCCATTGGTATCATCCGCTTTGTGGGTCCTAGTGGCACTCTGTTTCTGCCAGACACGTTGTATGTGCCTTCCTTGGAGCTCGGCCTGCTTTCGGTACAGCCTCTGGACGATATTGGTATGTACTTCTCTGCAAGCTGTGGTGTTGGCACAATCATTGTTTTTCCCTCTGGCCGTGTTGTGTTGCTTGGCATAAAATGTGACAAGCTCTATCATGTGCTGCTGCTTTCCTCCCTTGTTCCTATTGCTGGCACTGCCCTCATTCACGCCACACCTTATCTGTCGCCTAATCTTGTTCACCTCTCCATCACTGTCTTGGCCAACTGTACACTAACGCCATCACTAGCATGCTTTGTCTTCATCTTTCTGTTGGTCTCTCACTTGCTAATTTTCCTTCCTCCTGTCACTCTGACTTCCTTGAATATGCCTCAGGGAAAATGAGTTGTTCCTCGTGTTCCTCCTCTGAGTCGCAGTCTGCCCATCCTCTTCATTGGATTCATGTTGATGTTATGGCTCTCCTGCCCCATGACCTTCATGGTGACGTTGGCCACTACATCTTATGTCTCTCCGATGATTTCTCCTGTTTCCACACGGTTTTCACCCTTCATCAGAAGATCAATGAGTGTGCCATCATCGAATCCTGGCTGCTTCAGGATGAACTTGCCTGCAAGCGCTCTTTGGAAGTCTTTCATAGTGATTGTGGCGGTGAGTTCCTTGGCTCCACCGCTCATCTTCGTGTGTCAAGAGGGATGTTTCTAGAGACCTCCGTCCCATACACTCCTCTACACCACGGCATATCTGAATGCTTGAATCATACTCTCTCCAATGATGTGCGTACTCTGCTTTCTGAGTCTGACTTACCGTATCTCTTTGTATTTGAGGCCATGAGTTACATGACCTCAATCTATAACCATGTCCCTCTTGGTCCTCTCCCTCGCATTGTCATGCCTTTTGAGCGTTGGTACGGTTCCCGTGCTGACCTCCATCTTGCCCTAAACCCTTGGTTCAAACCCTAAACCCTAAAAAAAAAATTGGCTCAACCCCTTGGGTTCCCTTCAGGCACCAAGAGAGTCCGGCAGCTACAGAAGGCCCTCTTCAGACTGAAACAGTCGCCCCTGTATTGGAATTAAGAGATCACTTTGACCCTGAGAAAAAAAGGGGGTACCAATGTAGTGTGGTGGATCTATCGTTTTCACTCTACCATTTGTTACCCCTTTTTTCCGAGGGACAAAGTGATCACTTAATGGTGGCTGATACTTGACAAGAGAGAGCTCACTTTGTGACAAAGGAATTTAGTGAAATGTCTTCAAGGCATCTTCAAGTAATCTCTTGTGGATCTGTTGTGTGCTTGCAAAACTTCGGGGTGATGGACCTGTTGGTTTGTGTGGCTTCCACCCGTCACGAGCGACGACGCGGTGATTATCCGTATACCCAGTACTGGTGGTATGGAGCAGCGTTACTGGAGAGCACGACGACATGATCCATGATGTGGACACAGCTGGCGCCAGGGCACCGACGAGTGGTGGCTCCATGCACTAGCAGCTGCCAGACAGCTGCCACGACATCCCGGGTGCTTGCCGGGGTCCTTTCCGGATTTTCTACAGATGCTAGAGTTTTCTCGATGGACTGGCTCTTGAACCCGATTTGCATTTTTTGCATCGTCTGTCCACTGATTGATGCCAGACTTGTACGTGTGACCAGTTGTAGCGTCCGGCTTGAGATTTTGCATCTCTAGGCTCAGACGGTGGTGCGTTTGGATACCTGTGTGCAGGTTAATGGCCAGAATAGTGGTTTTGGGCCAGTTTTAGGACAAACTGACACTACGCTTGTGTCACTTGCCGTGAGCCGCAGCAGGTATTTATGTTTTGGTCTTGTCAGTTGTCATTTCTCTCTGCATGTGTTTTACTTGTGGAAGCACATTTGACACTGTTTGTGTCGCCTAGCCAAACCCTTGCCGTTTCGCGTCCGACCTGTGTTGACGCCGCGAGCTGACTGAGCGTTGACGCCTAGTCAGTGGCAAATGTGCTAGAAAGCTTCCTGCAAATCTCATTTTGGTATCAGAGCAAATGAGCCACAACTCGTTGTGCTATGCAGCAACAACAGCAATAGCAGCAGTGAGTGGCAGCAACGGCAGCCATCCATAGCAGCAACAGTAGATCCTAGAGGGACCCACCACGACTACGTTGGAGTAGAGCATTGGAGGCAGTGGAGACAGTGGCGGCAACTACAAGAAACTACGGCCGTAGCAGCAGCATCAGCGAGAAGCACCTATAACGGGAGTAGCTACGGGCAGCAGCCACTACAGCAGCAGCACCGGGTGGCAGCGGCAGCCGTCTCTGGCTATCGGTCTGTACACAACAAAAAAAAAGAAGGAGAAGCAGCTCACAAGAGCAGCTTGCGGCGGTGGTAGAGAGCAATGGCAGCGTGCAGCAGCTTGTAGCAGCGGCTGCAGCAACAGTCGCTAGCAACAGCTAGTAGCCGCTAGCAGCAGCTAGCAGCAACAGCAGCAGTAGGCGGTAGCTGTAGTGGGTGGCAGCAGCAAACAACAACAGCAGTAGCGAGCGGCAGCAGCAGGCGGCTGCAAGCAGCAGCAGCAGCAGGCGGCTGCGAGCAACAGCAGTAGGCGGCAGCAAGCAGCAGCAACAGTAGCGAGCAACGAGTAGCGAGCAGTAGCAGCACGCGGCAGAGAGTAGCAGCAGCAACAGGAGGTACGAAGCAGCAGCAGCAGTAGCGAGCAGCAGCAACACGCGCAGCCGTAGCGCACAGCAATGCTGTAGTACTGCTGCTCAGCATAGCAGTGTGCAGCTCCTGTAGTAGGCACGCAAGCAGCTGCGCAGCTGCTGTAGCAGGTGAACGCACAGGCGCGACAGGCGCATCAGCCGTGGGAGCAGCTGTAGTTGCCCTCATCGTCGTTGCAGCAGTAGGAAACTACACGGCAGCTTCCTGCTGCGATGGGCTCCTTCAGAAAGGGGGGGTCCGTCGAGGAGCTCACCCACGAATGAGCTTGCCGATCAGCGAGCTCGCCGAGCTCGCTCGCTTGACGAGCTCCCTCGAGGTGAGGCTCGAGCCTGCACACAAAAAAAAGAAGAGGAGAGGACACAAGGGGGGTCCTCGAGTGGGGCGTCCCAGAATCACCCCAAAAGGAGCACCCGAGGAGGTGGCACCAAAAGAAGGGGAAAAACAAAAGGATAAGGGGAGTCCACAATTGGGGCACTCGGGAGAGAAAAAGAAAAAAAAGAGGTGGCCGGGGTTCACAGTCGTCCGTTGGTGACGAAGACCGGTCCAATAGCAGCAGCCGCAGCCGCAGCGGCACTACCAACAGCGTTACCAGCTGTAGGAAGTGTAGTGGGGACCACCGTCGTCGGCGTTGTCGGCGGCCGCAGGTAGTAGCGACAGCGCCAGTAGCACCGAAGGCGACTTGAGATAGAATATTACGCTTGCCGCACGATAGCAGCATAGTAACCGTGTAGCAGGCGTACAGTAGCATACCACTACCGTGGTGGTGGCCATCCTCGTGACGGTGTCATAGCACGTCCGAGAGACTGTGCTTTGATCGCACACCTCTCCCTGTGGCCTTGTGCCAACGGGAGCAAGTGTCGTGTGCACTCACCCACGCCAAGCTCCGGAGATGAAAAGAATGGTATGGCAGGGAGTGCAACCGGCACCGTGGTTGGCACCGACACAGCGTGCGTGGTATACACCGCTTCCACAGTGGTAGTTGCAGCCATGTCACACGCCTCAGGCATCTAACAGCTTTGCCTGTTATTACTGTGGCGATCGGCACCATGGTGGTGCCAGTGTCGTCAGCGCCCTGCCGGGTGGCGACTGCCCTGGATACAATCCCATCCTTCTTCTTCTTCACCATCCGACTCCGAGTTGTTGTCGGCCGACACTGTGGCACCCCACAGTGTAGCTATGGTGGTGTTGTATGCCGAGCTCCAGGGTCTGAAGCGCATGGTACAATAGCTCACAGACCATGTGGTCTCTGAGTGGGCCGTTGCCACCATGCCGCTACAGACACCTACATCTTCCTCCTTGCCATCCTCACCTCCGTCAGTGTCATCACTTGGCGATGCCACGCCTCCCCACCTCAGCTCCACATCTGACGCCCTCCGGTTTGTGCTGGAGTCAGTTGGAGTCATCCCGACCGTTGACCCCTCCGCTTCTGTGGTATTCCCTTCAGCTCGGTGTCGTCACGCTCGCACTTGGCACGCGAGGCAGCGGACGACACGTTTGGCGAGACGTCCGAGGAGGCAGCAGTAGTCACAGTAGTGGCAGACGTCACCATGGAGATGACTCTCTCATCCCCTGTCGCAGGGTTGGTGCAGCATCCCTTTGTAGCTTCTACCGGTGTGTCGGTCGAGGGGGGGATGGAGTGTCTGTCGACGACCACCAGAGAGTGTAGGAGAGATGCGATAGACGGTGCTTCAGGTCAGGACGCTCTAAGTGAGGATGGGATATCCGAGGAGTGGTCCGACGTGGAGTCGGAGACGGACAAGTGGTCCGACGCGGAGTTGGAGGCAGACGTAGAGATGGAGATGGAGATGGAGACTGCAGTTGACGTAGCAGAGATCACGACCACAGAGGCATGTATGGCAGCAGCAGTGGATGGGGCAGTAGTAGTAGTGACGGTGACAGCCGACACATGTGGAGCAGACATCCAGGCAGTGGGCCTATCGGTAGCCATCAACTTCGTGACATTAGCAGCAGTTGCAGTCACTGCTACCCATGGGACGTCGACATTGGACGCCCTTGTTGGTGTAGACACCATGATGGTCGTCGCTCCTATAGCAGCCGGTGCGGCCTTTACAGGGGTAGACGCTCCCTCAGCCACAACATCAGCCATTACAAGTACAGGAGGGGGTACCCAGAGAGACAGGAGATGTCGAGGTTGCCAGCACTTCCGTTATACCCGGTGCCATTGTGCTAGCTGTCTGTGGAGGCGCAGCCGTCGCGGAGGACACAACTCGAGCAGTAGCTGATGTACCAGTAGCCGAGCGGGCCCCTTCATTCTAGCATTTACACTCTGCGCTTCACGACCAGGAGGATGCAGTAGCACGTGCGGACAGGCACCTACAAGACCTCACGCTTGAGCTGTGTGCATCGAGCGCACGTTGGAGCACAGCAGATACCGCGGGTCGTCGGATAGCGGGAGTAGACGTCGAGGATGTGTACACGCACCTCGAGGCTACTGAGTGGAAGTTTCACGGTGCAGTATGGAGGTGGTTGGACTTGCACCGAAAGTTGGAGGAGGCGACATCAACGGATGCCTCATCAACGGCGGCCCGTGCAAGAGGAGTCGTTACCGTGGTCGAAACTGCTGACAGCGGAGAGACGCATATTTCTGCGGCATCTGATGAGCCTGCAGTAGTCACCCTTGCAGATGCACCTACCGTGGAGGATGCAGGACGAGATGTGGACCTCCGGCTCATGGCTGCCCTGACTGGGATCGCCGACACCATGGCGGTTCCAGCCGACGACACAGTTGCACTCATGCGAGCTGTAGTTCCTGTACCCGAGCACTTGTGCTTTGCGGTCAACGAGCAGGAGGCCTTCGTGGCTCAAGCAAAGGCGCACGTGTAGGGTCTCATGGCCGAGCTCCGGGAGGCCAGCAGACGTTGTTACACTGTAGATGTTCCACCACAGTGAGCTGCCGAGGAGTGCGTAGAGGATGTGCACACATGTCTCGAGGCAGCTGAGTGGTCTCTACAGGATGCGCGTCGGCGACGGGCCGACGTTCAGCAGCACGTGGATGATTGACTGTGCACCAGGGCTTCGGAGGAGTCCCAGGACGTACGCGCTCCCGGCGATGGCAATGATGCCACAGAGGCAGATCCACCGACGGATGCCAACGTCCGGCTAGCAGTCAACGGCCGAGTGACAGGTATGTCAGCAGCAGCCGGTGCCTCCATAGTAGCACCTCCTACAGATGCAGACACTACAGATGTGGACGCGTTGTCTAGTGTCGACGCTCTGCCGGTAGCTGGTGACCAGGCGACAGATGATTCGATGACTGACCTACGCGATGAGGCGGCGAGACTACAGGAGGCCGTGGCTTGTGCCGACGCGCATGCGATTGAGGTCCACCGTCAGGTTCGTTCCACGTCTGACCGCCTACATGCCGCAAATGCAGCCATCCGGGCGACAGTTGCAGCAGAGCTGGATGAGCTGTACATGCTGTAGAGTCCACGTGGCGATGTGCTGCTTAGCATTTGGCAGGCATACAGCAGGTGATGCAGTTGGAGGAGGCCCTGAGCTCTGCACCAGTCACAGCAGTAGGTGACGACAACACTGACGACTACAACAGCGCCGACGACGACAGCGGTGACGACGACACCGATGACAGCGCTGCAGGGTGAGGCCATGTGCGAGCACATCCGACCATTATCATCGTCACCCTTACTATTGTTTTGCAGGGGTGTGTGGCCAAAGGGGAGCCGTGATCCCTCCTGAGGGATTGTGTTGGGCGCGGCCATCAGCTTTGCTTGTGCTGTCAGCCTCTTTAGTCCAGGGGGATTTTTCTGTGTGGGTTTTGGCTTGACACCCTTTTGAGGATAGTGTGGTTAGTTTGTGTCTGGCACGATGCTCTGTTCGAGGTTATGTTGGTCAAGACCCGCGCACCTGGTGACTTGTACTGGTGTGACGTGGAGACCGATTGCCTCCATGCATGATATATGTTCCATGCATGCGAGTAGGTGTGGTCGAGACTCGGACCCCGGAGACATGTTCCAGGGTCATGAGGAGACCTTGTTGCTTTGTACCTCTTGTGTGATGTTTGGCATGCGGGTGTGTGATTAATGTGTTGCACGGTCGAGACCCGGGCACTTGGTGAGTTACACCACTGTCACGAGGAGACCTTGTATCGTGGTTGGTGTTTACGATAGACAGTGAGTGTAGCCCCTCACTCGTCATTGTGCTGATGACTGTGTCAGCCAGGGGGAGTGTTGGTTTGTGTGGCTTCCACCCGTCACGAGTGACCGACGCGGTGATTATCTGTATACCCAGTACAGGTGGTATGGAGCGGCGTTACTGAAGAGCACGACGACATGATCCATGATGCGGTCACGGCTGGCGCCATGCCACTGACAAGTGGTGGCTCCGTGCACTAGCAGCTACCAAACAGCTGTCACGACATCCCGGGTGCTTGCCGGGGTCCTTTCCGGATTTTCTGTAGATGCTAGAGTTTTCTCGATGGATTGGCTCTTGAGCCCGATTTGCATGTTTTGCATTGTCTGTCCACCGATCGATGCCGGACTTTTGCGTGTGACCATTTCTAACGTTTGGCTCAAGATTCCGCATCTCTAGGCTCAGACGGTGGTGCATTTGGATACCTGTGTGCAGGTTTATGGCCAAAACAATGGTTTTGGGCCAGTTTTAGGACAAATTGACACTACGTGTGCGTCACTTGCCGTGAGTCGCAGCAGGTATTTATGTTGTATTCTTTTCAGTTGTCATTTCTCTCTGCATGTGTTTTATTTATGGAGGCACATTTGACACTGTTTGTGTCGCCTAGCCAAACCCTTGCCGTTTCACGTCCGACCTGTGTTGACGCCGCGAACTGACTGAGCGTAGACACCTAGTCAGTGGCAAACGTGTTAGGAAGCTTCCTGGAAATCTCATTTGGACTGTCCCTATGCATGTGTACAGTCTCTTCTCATTCTCGTGACGTTCATCCTGTTCTTGTGAGTGTTCGTGTATGCGTCGGCTATGGGTCATGGGAGAGGGTTGGTTTATCTATCACGGACACGGTGTGACCTCTGGCCTCGTTACACATTCACCACTCTACTGTCGGTGACTGATCATGGAGAAATCCTGCCACCAGCTGTTCCATTGTGGGGGGAACGCGGCCATGCCGCAGGGAGACCTTGCAACGAGATGACCCCGTAACAACTAGATGAGAGGCATTGGCTGCAGTTGTTCCTCCACTCTGTTTACCACTGGCACACAGATTACTTGTGTGCTCAAGTGGGAGCATTCCGTACTTCTTTTGGAAAGGTGGTATTGCTATCTGGGTTGAGCCGGATTCGCTCCACAGACTGAATGTTGTCAGTGTTCTGATTGGAAACAGGTTGACTATTTTGTCAGGGTGGTTCGAGTCCTTTCGCCGACGAGGGTTTCAAGCGATAGCGAGCCTGTTGCTCGCTTGCTTTTTTGCCTGTTGGCCAATGGCGATCACTTCGTTCATTTCTTACTAGCGCTTCTTGGCAAGCACATACACCTCCGCAAATGTGTCCATTGCTGCTTGGCCCTTGTCACTTCTATGACTGTGCTTTCTCCCTCATCATTACCTACAATGAGGAGGAGGGTTCTCCGCCCACCAGCTCCTCTTTTCTAGGATTAACTTTTGGTCTTTTCAACACATCTTCACCGACATCCAAAGTTTTCATCTCACTTAGCATGTCATCCGGATGCTTAGGACATTCTCTTACAACCTTTCCTTAGCACCCATGGACGCAAGCGACTGGAATTGGAAATAAATTAGGGCATGCAAGTCCATGCAAACACAAACATGAGCTCTGTGTGCGAGTGCAATACAAAACGGCAAAAATTGGCTAAGTGTGGAACACATAATATGAAAGAACAAGGAGGAGATACAAATGAGCCCCTAGCGGGCTTATGTAGGGACACTGGCAACTAGCCGCACCGAGCCCCGTCACCCCTGCTAAACCCAAACGAGTCAGCTGGGAGAACACACTGCACATAACACGTAAACAACAAAGGTGGTCTCCTCAAGGCACTGGAACAGCTCTCCGAGTGCCCGGGTCTCGACCACCGAGAAAATACGAGCAGTGCTAGAAAAACTCGAAATCAGCGTCCAGACATCCAAAACGGCTTTCCGAACATCGGAAGCCCTACTACAACCATCGGGTCTCTTCGTCGTACTGGTACAGTCCACCGGGTACGCGGGTCTCAATCCACCGAGAAAATTCTCATAGCTCCCGACAAGTCCACAGGGCTGCCGGAACGCATCGATCGCGTCTCGCCGGCGCTGCCGTAGGTGCTCGAGAAGTCTCGGTACAGTCCGGAGGCCCATCGTGTCGTCATGTCCTCCTCTACCATATACCACCAACATGGGTATATGGGTAATCCATCGGCGCCTGTCGTGACAGGTGGAAGCCACACAAACCAACACTCTCCCTCGCTGACATGGCCGTCAACGCCAGAACACACAAATAAGCTGAGGTATAGAACAACAGCGTATGCAAAACTACGGTCGACACCGATCAACCACACACACACACACACACACACACACACACACATCCGCTGCCCATAGAAGGTCTCCTCACGACACTGGCACATCATACCAAGTGTGGGTCTAGACCATGAGAAGAGTCATGCACACGCACACAAAGCAGTGTAATGCACATCATAAACATGTCAGACGGAGAGAGGGTCTCCTCATGACACTGGCGGTACCAGTGCCCGGGTCTCGACCAGTACGAGCAGTCCAATAGGTGTGTAAATGCCGACCACAATAGCATCATCAATCAACACACATGATCATAGGGAGTCTCCTCGTAACACGCGTGCAACTAACCACAAATCCGGGTCTCGACCACTATGAGCAAACCAGCTGGCATGCACATGCCACACGCAGTATGGCCACACACTAAGAAACTCGATCACATGGTCTCCTCGTGACACTGGTACAACCGACCAAGTGTCCGGGTCTCGACCAACAGAGTGCTACCATACATCCGGCAACTATGCAGGCACGTGGCATGGGCCACACGAAGGCTGCTGTAGTATGCTCATAGTAGAGCATGGACCCCTCACCATGCATCTCCCGTGACGACGCGTCAGGTCGAGGTCCACACAACACTCCACCTGGGCAGATGAACCTGGCGTCAATTTCCTCGATGGAGATGCTGATTCCGTAGCTGAACGATGAATCACTTGGTCTCTCGATTATGCAGAGATAGCTCCCCCTGTCACGTACGATTCGGCTCCTAGCCTCAAAGATGAAGTGGTGACTCCGGCTACGACTCCTCACGTTGTTGCTACATCACCTGGAGTGTACCAGTCCTCACGTAACTGCCAAAGGTCCCAACTCATAGTCTCTCCTCTCTCCGCTCTACCGCAATGCATCCGTGTACGCCGGAGGCAAGGGAATGGGCGAGCAGCATGCACGCGTGAATGAAGTGGCGGAGCTGGCGTCCAAGGTAGGATAGAGCACCCTGAGGCACAAGGGTATACAGCCAGAAGAGGAGGGCTGGAGCGACGAACCGGATCACTACTCATGGAGGAGGGTGACGATGGAGCAGCGTAGTTGCGTGGATAAATGTACGTGATGGCACAAGCAGGAGGAGCGATGACGGAGTCGATAGAAACAACGATGGTGGAAACTGAAGGCACACTCAACTCTCCTGTGGTAGTGTCTCCATCGAATTTCATACTCAAAGCTGCTATAGGATCCTCCCTGAGTATGGGTGTGCGAGAGGCTGGTAGTGAAAAGCTCGTGTCGATAGTACTGGTGCTCTCCTCCTCTGAGAATCGCTCACGCGCTGCCATCACCTCCCGCTGCAGCATCACTACACGCTCCTGCAAGTCAGTGCAATCTACCTCGGACATGTGGAGGTGGCCCATGTCTGCCTCACTTAGGATAAACTGTGCCTCACTGGATGCTGTACATGCAGACTGCAGAACACGTGAGTACAGCTCCATCTGCATCTCTGTTTCTAAAGATGATGGAGCCGGTGCTGCTGCATCCACCTGGGAGTCAACCAAACTCGCAATGTGCTGAGACGTTGGAACATCGGATACAGCTCGCGTCTGTCATACGAGAAGGAATGAGCGGTCGCATGTCAAGAGAGAAGGAGAAGGAGGAGTCGTCAGAGCCCGTAGAGCATGTGGAAATGTCGTCCGTGCAGGTACTGCCACTCTTAGCATCGATGTGATCAGCAAGGTCACCAACAGGTGAACACGGGAGGCCAGAACTCAGCTCCTTCTGACGAGGTGACTCCATCCGCGTGTACGGATTTGCTCCACTGTCATCGACTGCCGCCGTAGTGGACAGAGGTGTGTCGGACTCCGGCTCAACAATGCTGGTCAAGCCGACCAGCAAGCACAGCTGGCGCTCACGCACCGTCTCGCCGGGAAGGCTGGTCGCTGCCTCCTGCTCGATAATGATGTGAGGACCACCATCTGACTCCGTCATGTGTGTCGCTGCTCCGTCATGTGTATAGGAACCCGTAGACTGTGGGAACATGGGCGACTCTTCACACTGAAGATGGTCCTCAGGTAGCGCGGATGACATGGTGGAGCCTGCTGTGTCTGCTGCGGCACATGTTTTACAGCCAACCGACTCAGCTCATGCACTGCGACCGTTGTGGGTCTGGTGCGAGCCTCGTGCGCCAACGCCCTCGGAAGTCCGTATGGGGCATCCCGATCCGCACGATACTCCTGTGCCA
The DNA here is from genome assembly GCA_023375785.1 of Penium margaritaceum. Classification (NCBI taxonomy): domain Eukaryota; kingdom Viridiplantae; phylum Streptophyta; class Zygnematophyceae; order Desmidiales; family Peniaceae; genus Penium; species Penium margaritaceum. The sequence goes on from SZWC01007415.1 coordinate 117,205, forward strand.
CCGCCGGGCCGCTACCAGTCGGAGTCACGAGTGGCAGCGCCGAGGCACGCGGGACCAACACTCCTCCTGATGCAACCTGCTGTTGCAGTTTGTCTGGCTCCTGTCCCAGCGTAGATGTCCACCTCGATGACATGCACGTCTCAAGCACTGCAACCTCCGCTGGACTGGTGTGAGCCTGCTGCACACACTCCCCCAAAATTCCGGTAGGCACATCCCGATCTGTACGGGACTCCTGTGCCACCGCCGAGCCGCCACCGGTCGGTGCCGCGAGTGGCACCACCCAGGGACGCCGTGCCTACACTCCTCCTGATGTATCCTGCTGCTGGGGAAGATCTGGATCCAGCCCGGACATGGAAGTCGAGATCGATGACACGTAAGTTTCCACCATGAACGCCATGTCGGGAGCAGACTCCACGTCATGTGCTGTCGCCGTATCGTCTGAATCTACCTGAGCTGACGCTCGAGCACCACGGCCAAGCGCAAGTGCGGATCCTATCGCTACGATCACTTTAGGGAATGCGCACTGGCCATACTTCCCCTCGACAGGTACAGCAACAGAAGCCGGGGAGGTGGAGGATGTATCAAAATTGGCGCAAGCGTCGTGTGCGCAGCGCTGACGTTGACACCGCAGTGACACACGACTGGGACGACTACATGAAGGCATGTCATTGCGCGGTGAGGTCGTGGTTGTAGGAGAGTGGAGGATCAAAAGGATGGTGGCAGCCTGGGACTGGCTAGCAGGTGGAGCTGAAGGGACAGCATCGGATGAGGAAGGAGGAGAGGATGAAGGAGATGTGATCAAACAGGTCGTTGACGCACTAGTAGCAGAAGCACGCTCAGTGACGACGAGGTCACAAAGCCGCTGCACCATCTGCCTCAGGCCGTGGATCTCGGCGAATATGGTGGCCAGAGGTCCAGCTAGGGGATCTACCAACGTTCGCAGATCTGTATGCTATGGAGGACGCAAGCTCTGAAGAGGCTAAAGCCAAGGTGGATGCCAGCCGCAAGGGCGCGTCCAATAGCCAGGCCAACCATGACGTCCATCACCACAGTAATAGCACGCGAACATGCAGGGTGTCTGCTCAAATGTCTGTGTACTCATCTCGTGTGTTGGACGATGGATAGATGCCAAGGGCACCTACTCCCGGTGGTACACACCAAGCCGACGGGCCCCTCCGAGGGGCCACTTGGAGGGGCTCGACGGGGCCCTCCGAGGGCCCCCTCGAGAAGGGGCAGGGGCAAATGGGGCCGACAGGCCCCCTCGGAGGGGCTCCTGTGATGGGGGTTGAGGGGGTCCCTCCGAGGGGACGAGGACCCTCAAAGAAGGGCTGCGAGGCCCTCCTTGCTTCGGCAACAGCAGTTGCAACGACAGGTGCAGCTGCTGCGGATGCTGATGCTGCTGCTTCTGCTGCTGCTGCTGTTTCTGCTTCTGCTGCTGCTGCTGCTGCTCTGCGCAGCAGCTGTTGCTGTTGCTTTCTGTCGCCACCGCTGCCGTTGCTGATGCTTGCTGCTGTCGCTGCTACTGCTTGCTGCTATCGCCGCTACTGCTGTTACTACACGCTGCTGCTGCTTCTGTCGCTGCTGCACACTACTGCTGCTGCCGCCGCTGCTGCAGTGGCTGCTACTGCTGCTGCTATATGCTACTGCTGCTGACACTGCTGCTACAGCGGCTGATGCGCTACTGCAGCTGTTGTTGCTGTTGTTGCTACGCGGCATAGCGGCTGCTGCTACTGCGGCTGCTGCCACTCGTGCAGCTGCTGCAAATGCCAACGCTGGCCGTTTTTGCTACTGTTGCCGCCGCTATTGCTGTTGCTGTGAGCGGTTGCGCTGCCGCCACTCCTGCTGCATAGCATTGCAACTGCCGCAGCTGCTACGTTTGCTGCTGCTATAGCTGTTGCCGCCGCAGTCGCTAATGCCGATGTGTGTGGCTCACCGCCCCTGTGGCGTTCACGTGCAGTCGCACCGCGCTCCTTCACCCTATTGCTTGCGTGGCGCCACATGGCGCTTTCTTTTTGCATTCTGCCCACTGCTCTTGCTTCTGCTGCTTCTATTACTCACACGCCCCCCCTACGCTCTGGTACCAAATTGGAAATAAATTAGGGCATTCAGGCACATGCAAATTCGAACATGAGCTCTCTGTGCGAGTGCAATGCAAAACGTAAAAAAATTGGCTAAGTTTGGAACGCATAATGTGAAAGAACAAGGAGGAGATACAAATGAGCCCCTGGCGAGCTTATGTAGGGGCACCGGCAACTAGCCTCACTGGGCCCCGTCACCCCCGCTGAACCCAAACGAGTCAGCGGGGAGAACACACTGCATATAACACGTAAACAACAAAGTTGATCTCCTCGAGGCACTGGAACAGCTCTCCGAGTGCCCGGGTCTCGACCACCGAGAAAATACGAGCAGTGCTAGAAAAACTCGAAATCAGCGTCCAGACATCCAAAACGGCTTTCCGAACATCGAAAGCCCTACTACAACCATCAGGTCTCCTCGTCGCACCGATACAGTCCATCGGGTGCGCGGGTCTCTACCCACCGAAAAAACTCTCCTAGCTCCCGACAAGCCCACAGGGCTACCGAAACGCATCCACCACGTCTCGCCGGCGCTATCGTAGGTGCTCGAGAAGTCTCGGTACAGTCTGGAGGCCCGTCGTTTCGTCACTCCCTCCTCTACCATGTACCACCAACGTGGGTATATGGGTAATCCATCGGCGCCAGTTGTGACGGGTGGAAGCCACACACACCAACTGGAAGTTGGTGTGCATGACATAGGTGCCACCTGGCCCTCAGTGTCGGTTTTATTTGTTTTCACTGATCTTGGTTGCTCCCCCTTCACATGCGTTTAGAGAAGCACTTTCTGGCCGCACACCTCTTTAAAGATGTTTGGGTTTGAAAATGTTCACTCAGTCAGTGCACCAAACATCATTGAGTCTAAGTTCAAGAAAGGTATGGATATGCAAGATGGCTGAATCACTGAAGGAGCTTTTCTACAACTTTTGTTACACAAGAAGCACCAGGTTGGCCACCCTTCCAAGTCCTTGCACCTGCCTCTGCATCACCCCTAGGCATAAAACCATAAAAACATGTAAAAACATGTGTTGCAGTTGTTACCACAATCGTCTAGTCACGAGTCCCTCTTTGCCCTCAAACGCATGTGCCTGGCCGAAAGCAGCTCACATCCGCCGCCACGCATCCACACAACGCACGTGCACCCCCCCCCCCCCCCCCCCCCCCCCCCCCCCCCCCCCCCCCCCCCCCCCGCCT